>JABASP010000047.1:0-107214 GCA_019776565.1 Sminthurinus signatus | reverse complement strand
AATAGTGACACAAAAGTGACACAATAGTGACACAATAGTGACACAAAAGTGACACAAGCTTAAGAAAAATGTTTTAGGTTATTCCGAAATTCGTATATATAGTTGTGGGAACGGATGAAAATGGGCTTATTTGTACGTAAGAATTCTATTTTGTTTCATGGCGGACTGACTTGACGAGTTTGGTATAGCCAGCTTCGCTTCCGGAGCCAGAAGCATTTATGCTTTTAAGGCGATATGAAATCCTCACGAAGTGAGGATTTTTGACTTTATTTTCTTTTACCATCTTAGAGTATACTCTTACTTTATTCTTTACTATCTTTATTCCAAGTACCAAGAAGAGGAATCAACTCACATCGTATGTCCGTATATCCGTATATGAGATGTAAGAAGCAGCCGCTCAATTTTATCTTTTATCTGTGATTCTTCTCGGACCAACCCATGAGCTACAACCAGAGTATGGACATGAAGATGGAAAAACTCAACTTCAACTTGAACAGGCTTTGAGAATTAGAAATGGAACTGGAACTTGCTCTGGCTCTGGCGCTCCAATTTAATTAGTTAAATCGACAAACGCTTGTATTTATTGCAAATAGCTGGGTCTCATTTCTCATTTCTAGTATAGCTGGTTTTGCTGGTGTGGATTTTGGGCTAGGAGTTACGACCAGATTAAAAAGTAGAACCAAATACTCGTAGATTCGTAGATCTCTCTTGATATAAAGGTTGAATCTAAACTTGAACCTCTAAACATAATTGTATGTGTTGATGAGGGGAAATTCATTCCCATTCCTTCCTCTTGCTTTATTCTATGTGTGGTCTGGTTCCCCTTGCTCTTTTATAGTTACCTCACCACTCACCACTCACCACTCTCACACCTAGACAAATACGCTAAAAGAAATATATATATATCTTCAATGCTCTTAGTATCTGGAATCTACAAAGGAAGAACTACGAATAGGAGCAGAGAGGAAAAGAGATGAGCAATAAAATGCAGAAAGTCAATTTGGCAGTTTTTGTGTTGTGTACTGTACACTGTACATTGTACATGCTCAAATGTACATGCAGGTCTGGCTGTTTTATGAATTGTATTGTCTTGAGTTATATTGTGCAGACTCTAGACTCTAGATTCTAGACAGTCCGTCATTCCCTCTCTTACTGTTTGTGTTTCTGTATCAACATGAATCATATCAAATAGAAAGAGGGAAAAGAGAATAAGCATCCCTCCTTTTATCTCTTACCTTTTTCCTCCTCCTTTCTTTTGGGTTGTAATCTTTCCCCATGTACGTATAATGTATAATACATAAGTGTGTACTTTGTACATGTGTTTTGAGTTTGAGTTTGACTTGGAGTTTGGAGTTTTGTAGTTTCAAGTATTTCTCTGACGAGTCGTAAAACCCATCTCGGCTTTTATTTGTCAAGTGACTTTACATCACGAGTATTATTACGACCAACGCCGTGGCCATGGCAATGAAGTGATAAATAAAATAGTCTCCATAAAGAGTTATAGGTCTTCTCCTCCTTTTCTTTTCCCTTTTCTCTTTTCTCTTTTCTCCTGTATCCCGTAGTCATGCAATACAATATACAATATCATATCAAATGGAAACAGAAACAGAAACAGAGAAAAATAAAGAGAGGATGGTTCAAGAGGCAGAGGGATGGTGAATGGTGAATGGTGAATGGTGAAGACTCTCTCCATCTTTTTTACTAAACGAAAGCATAAGTAGAGATAATAAGCATTTCCCTTCCTCCTCCACTTCTTTCACTTCTTTTCACATCCTCATGTATGTTTTCAACTTGAGAGGACACAGTCAACTACAGAGTTGGAGCTGGAGTCGGAATCAGCGGATGGAACAAAACAGCACTAGAGGAAAAACTATAACAAGGGGAAAAGGGGAAATGGATGTGAAAGTGGAAGTGGGAAGGAGTCAAGTCATTCCTTTTTTTACACCCGGGCCCATTTCCATTTCCATTGCCATCGCCATCGCCATCGCCATTCCTATCACTATTTCTGTTTCTATTTCTAGCCATATCTTTAGCTAAACTTGTATCTTTATCTACATCTATATCCGCACTCACAAACACATAAATGCCAAAGTATAAAAATACAAAACTGCCAAATGCCAAACTTGAAACTTGAAACGTCAAATCACACTGACTCATCTTCTCCTTTGTATTTTATCTTTTCTTTTCGAACTTTTGTTCAAATTACCGACTTTTACCTAAACACAAATACAATGACGAAGAGAAAGACGAAGAGAAAGACAAAGTCAAAGAAAGCAAATACAATAAAACAAAAGGGAAATGTCAAGTTGTTAAAATTGTTATGGATCATCTCACTAAATCAACAAAACGGAATGGACCAATCAATCTTTTATCTTTTGCCTTTTATCTTTTGTTCCCATGAATGGCGAACGTCATGTGTGGGCTAAATCCAAATCAAAATCCAAGATGAGCGTTAAGGAACAAAATTTGGAAAGAGGACAAAAAGTTTCATTATAGAAAAGTCAGAGTCGAAATACAAAGTAACATTTTGAATTCGTACTAACATTTCGAGTTGAAGTGGAACAATGAAAGTCAAAAATGAACAATAAACAAGAAAGAGAAAGCAAATTCAGCAAAAAATTAGAAACAAAAAAGTCTGGTTTTATTACTATTTTTGAACGTCAATTTTTCAAAAATTGAAATCAAAACAGGGAATGCTTTCCCTCTTTTTTGGAATAATTTTACTTGTACTTTGTGCCCTGGCGAAAGTAACCATAAACCATAAACCAAAACCAAACAGAACAAAAAAAAGGTTCAAACAAAGGGAAAAGTTTTATTTTTTGTAGAAACACGGGAATTAGTTTAAAGTCTAAAGTGTAAGAAGTAATAAGGAAGAGGATGTCAAGTGTAACTAAAGAAATAAGGAGAAGGAATGAGGAAGAGTGAAACTGTGAAATTCTTCTGCTTTCATTTATAAAGGTCTGTTTTTTGTAGCCATAGTCAATGCAGTCACAGTCTCAGTCACAGTTATAGTCCACTGACTCCTGGCTCTTCTCATGAGGAACTATTCGTCTTTGCCTCGGTTTAGTTTGCCCTGGTCTGGTTTGGATTGGTAAAGAGAATGTTTTAATTTCACTGTGTCGGACACGCCTGAAAGAGTTGACAAGGGAGAAATCTTTTCCCCTTTTCACTAGTCCAAACTTTCACTGACTCTCCAAAGAAATTTACACTGAATTCTAGACTCTAGATTCTATGCTAGTGCAAAGATAAAGATACGATATACTTATACAATATACAATATGCAATATAAGAAGATACATGGAGAACCTAAACTCCCCCGCCATACATCAGACCTAAGACAGAAAATAGAAAGCTCAAAGCTCAAAAGAGCAAAGAAAATGTTAAATGTTGTTTCTTGTTTCTCCAAATTCTGGAAAATGAGGAAAAACTTGTTACATTCATACAATTTTCAGTACAATTTAGATAAAAATAGAACAAGATGTGGGTTTGTTCATTTGTTCAAATTCTAAACTCAAAACTTGCAACTCCAAAGAGACCACATGAAAAAAGTCCATCATGTAAACTGTAAACTGTGAAATCTACAATCTTTATACTAAATTCTAGAAAGCCTCGAGTTTGCTCTGGTCTGGTTGACATGAATCTTCATTCTTCATGTTGCGTCACAAGTCAGAACCAGAAAGATTTTCAATTTTTCAACATTTTCTAAGTTGGCTTTTCCCTTTCTTGACATTTTTCTATGGAATGGTAGAATTATAAACTAGGTCAAAAATCTGTATCCGTATCTGTATCTTTGTGTGCAAAGTTCAAAGTACAGCGTAGAAAGTAAAGTTGCATCATCATCACATTTTTTCTCTGCAACTCCAGCAACTCCAAAATTCAGCACGTGCAAGAACAAGAACAAGAAAAAGAAAAAGGTTGTAAATGCTTTTGGATTCTTGATTCTTGATTCTGGTCACTAAGACATTCTCATGCTCATCCTCATTTTTATTTTCATTCTCAAGCATTTTAGACGCTTCTTATTTAAACGGAGACAAAAGTTGTATTTGACTTTGACTCTGACTGTGAGTTTCACTTTGAGTGTGGTTAAAGTAAAGCGGAAATGCAATTACGCCAACGCCATTTCTGTTTCTATAGTACACACTTCTGCACAATGTACAGTGTACAGTGTACACAGTAAATACACAAATGCTGATATGTTTGCAGAGTTGAGTTTGAATTTGAGTTTGAGTTGTTGAAAGGGAGAAAGTAATTATCATTAAATACAAGGACTCATTATTTAGCTTTCTTTCTCCTTTCCTTCCTCATGGACCCAATGCCACTGCCACTGCCATGGAAAACAAGGAACAATAGTATCTCTTTCACTTTCTCTTTGACTTTGACTTTGTCCTGGAACAGTTTCACTCATTTTCACGTTTCACGTTTCTCGTTTCTCGTTCTCCTGTGTGCATGTGTGTAATGTGTATGTATGTATTTATGTGATGGGTAATTCCGCAAGCGCAAAGCTCAAAGCTTGTCTCACTGCCTCATTGCCTCATTTTAAAAGAACTGTTGGCCAGAGTGAACAAGTCAAAGGAAAATGAAGATGAAGATGAGAATGAGGATGAGGATGAGAATGTGGGAATGAGTGAGAAGGAATTAAAGGCTGGTTCTTTTTATTACACACTAGCTAAATGAAGGAATCCCAAGCTGTCAATATTATCTCATCCAATCCAACGTCCAGAGTAAAAGGTCCATAGTCCAACTTCCAACGTTCAATGTGTACGCATCCGTAGATATCATCCCACCATAACCGTTACCTACTTTTCCTTTCCTTTCATTGTACATTTGCTCCAAAATAATACTGTCTTTATATAAGCTTCATACATATCATACATGTACTTTTCCCGTTTCCAGGCTACAGTCTCCAGTGAAAGTGAATGGCTAAGAAGAAAATGAAACTAGAAGAACTAGAAGAGAAAGAATGAGTTTCAGACGTATAGGATGTACAATGTACAATGTGAAATGTACTGAGCGTTGAGCATTTTGCTTGTCTGTTTGTGAGTCTCGGGGGAGGATGAGCATGAAGCAGGAGTTTTAAACATAGACACAAACTTGAGAGTTGAGAGTCCATCATGCACAATCTACAATCTACACTTTTCTCTATTCTCTATTCTCTGTTTGCTTGCTCAAAATGTGCCGGCTTCATGAGAAATCGATGCAGTACTATTTTAGCAGTACACTGTACACAACTGTACAGAGTATTGAGTAAAGAGTATATAGAGTTTTGAGCAGTTAAAAGAGGAGCTCTTTTGATCAAGCCACTTAAGCTAAGACACGAAATGTTTGCACCATCATGAATCCAAAAAAAAACTAAAAACAATCTCACGAGGATTCTTCCTCCGAACTCCGTACTCTTCACATTTTACATTGTACACTGTACACTTTATACATATACAAGAGTTCCTCTGTAAGTTGTGCATGTGTAGATTTTATATGTTGGATTCCTGAGACAGTCTACCCGTTTTCAGTTTCATCCAATCCCGCCCTGTCATGTCATCCATACGGAATACGGAATCAGACGATCCGACCAAATAAATAAATCCATCTTCTCAATTCTCAATCCCACACCTTACAACTCTAAACTCACAACCTAAAATTACATTGATCCTTGAGCATTGATCCTTGGTTCTTGATCTGCACTCTACACAAAGCTTCCTCCTCAAAAAGAAGTGGAGTTGGAGTTGGAATTGGAGTGGGAGTGCATTTTCCATTTGGACCTTGAATCTTTAAACCTTTAAAAGGGTAAAACTTTAAAGTAAAAGAGTCTGAACAGCATCGGTTTTAATAATATAATTTAAAATTTCATCTTTTTCCATCTTTTTATGGATGGTAAATGGTAAAAGTTCTATCAAAAGCTTTAAACAAACTTGTTAAAATTCAGCTTTGATGATTTAACATTTTTCATTGTATTTAAAGAACTTTACTTTTTTTAAATTGTGAAAATAGTCAATAGTCAATTACATTGATGAGGAGGACATGAATCTGTATTTATTTGTACATGTAATTTGTAATTTGCATGGAAATGGAAATGGAGGGCAGGAAAAATTCCCTCTGTAGCACAGTATACTTTGGTTTATGGCTACTTGTGATGGAAGATGGAGGACGAAGGAGGAAAGAGGAAAGATGGGCCTGAGTGAGCTCGTAATGGGATGAAATGAAATGGTTGGAGAATGAATGAACAAATGAATGAACGTGGAAATGTAAGAGATAATGCCCGGTGAATAGTGACTAGTGACTACTGTAGGAAAAGGAGTAGGAGAAGGAGTAGGCGAATGAGAAGAAAGCATAGCTCAATTACCAATAGGCTATTAGATTCCAAAATGGTAAATGTGCTCAGACCAAGTAATAAAGAGTTTTTTGGTTGCGTGTAATGACCCCGTTCACTCTGCTCCATTCTCCGTTCTCCAAGTATTAACATGCATGTACGATGTACGCGGTTCTTCTTCCTTTTTATCTAATATGTGAGTCGTGGTCTGATGGTCTGATGGTCTGATGGTGAGCATTGAGCATTGAGCATGTAAAAAACCAAGAGAGAAAAGAAACAGAGAAAAGGAGAAAAAAATGAGTCGGTGGTCTTTTGCCTATCTTATTTTCTCTTGTCTTTTCGCACTGTCAAAATACACACATGAACGTACTACGTAGAAGTAAAAGAGTGAGTATAAGAAAGAGTGAAGCATAAGTCACGTCACGCAAATGCTCCTTCTACTTTTACTTTCTACTTTTTACATGTGTGTGGTTATTTGGCTACCGAGTACTGCTTATTCGCTACTGGTTACTTGTTACGCGTTGCTGTAATACACAGTTCTACTTGCACATTGCACATAGTTTCACGACATCCTCAAACTGTTTCCTTATTACATTCCCTCCATCTACTTATACAATTTCCGTATCGTATTTGGTTACTTTGTTCTATACTTCTGTGGTCATAGGAAAAATAATACAGACCACCGTGAAAAAATGAAAAACCAATCTTGGTGCTACTTTTACTAATTCTAATTCCATCATTTCCATCACCGTAGATTTTAGATTGTAGATGGCATTTTAATGCAATTTGAAGGTACTTTATACTATAGATACTAGATTCAAAATACACGCAGCTGTACACTGTACAAATAAAGGTGTAGAGTGCAAAGTGATAGAAATGGTAGAATTTTGACAATTTCACTATTTAATTTTTATTCAGTTGGAAGAGTTGTCGTGCGTGATGTGATGTAAAAAATGAGACGACTTTCGAGACTCGAGTGGCATTGTGACACTCTGTATTCTCATTCCATTTCTTTTTAGGAATTTCATTTGACTTTTTTTTTACAGAGAACTGAGAGTGTCTGTCCGTCTTATTATTCCTGTCTTTCTCTTTTTCTTAGTATACATGTAGTTGTGCAAAACCAGAGTATCAGAGAAATAAAATAAATACAATGTACAAAATACTTTAGTATTTTTCTGTACATGTGTAGTGTTTAGTGTTTAGGCTATCTGTATATTGTATATGCATAAGTGATATGGGGTCACAGGATTTTATTATTACCTCATCCAAATGCTACTTTCATCCTAGTCACTAGACACTAACGCTTTGAATTTTGAATGTAAGAGAAAGGCGCTTGGAAAAATTCAAAGGAGCTTCATACCATTCCACTTCCACTTGATCTCATTTTCATTTTCGTTTTCATTTTGTTTCTCAACCCTTGTCAAACTCTCCACTTGTAGTTGCTCCTGTCTCTTAGCTCCTGTCTCTTTGTGAATGGCTCATACATTCATACATGCGTCTGAATAAAAAGTGCCTTATCTTTTATCTTAGAGCCTGGCTTTTTCTCCTCTTTCTCCTAGTGTTCACTCTTAATGGCCATCGTTGAACTAGAGTATTCCTATTTGCATACAAATATCCATTGAAAATACAGGAAGCAATCCAAAAGCTTTTGCTATTGTTATCCTCATCGCCATCACCGCCGTCATCGTCCTTGTTATTGTGGTGGTTGGTGTTGCTATTGCCGCTCTCACTTTAAGGAAGCTGACTCGTCAATCGGTATTCGGTATCTATTATCCATCATATCGGCATTTGCACATTCAAGATATGTTTTAGGTCGTCATCTTGCTGTTGTGGTCAAAATGAGGAGGAGGAAGAGGAAAACAAATCGTGTGCGGTGTACAGTGTACATATCTAGAAAGTTTATGGTAGACCTTAATGATGTAAGAAAAGTTTGGATCGGCAAGAAACTCATTTGCCAATATATTCGTATACCGTATACATGTCATGTATGTCATAGTTTGTGGGCCATCGATTTGGTCATAAAAATAGAAAACTCTCTTCCTGCTTTGCACTTTGTACAGGATAACAACCAGAACCACAACCAGAACGACAACAGCACAAAATACAAAGCTATTCCAATAGTCCAATGAATTACATGTTACATGTGACATATGACATTCCATGGTTCTTTTTTAAAATAGATACCACAAGACAGTACAGCTCAACACAACTCAACGCTCCACTGTACAAATATGGAAAATACACAATACACATTACACAGTGTACAATAGATATATAAATATGGAGAAAAAGAGAACAGGGCGTCGTCGTCTACAAGGCAGAAAAGAAGAAAGAAGCATTCATCTACAACTATCTATCTATCTATATCTATCCATTTGAATTTGATGGTTTGATGGCTGTCGATTGTCGATACTTTTTATCCTAATAATTTTTGATGGGACTGGAGTTCCAGTTCTAGTTCCAGTTCACATGTCGAGTAAACAGTAAACAGTTGAAAGGTTAAAAAAGGTGAGTGGTAGCATAACAGAACAGAACATAACATGTTATGACATGTTATTATACTGCGTTTGGCTACAGTAGTTGTTTGTTAGTATAAATATAGTATGCTGGAGATTGTAGATTGCAGGTTTTAGATAGGACGGAGAATGACATCAGGTGATATCATTAGGAATGCACACACAACACACATAAAAAGAAAGTGTACTGTATACTGTACTCACTGTAAAAACGTCAACATGAGCATGAACGCCAACGTCATTAGGGGAAAAGGGGAAACATTATGACTCTTTTCTATATCTAAAGCCTAACCTATAAAGCTCTCGGCTCTAAAAGCCACTTTTTTTACAAAAAAACAGATAAACAAGGTAAAAAGGAGACTATTACCAAAATAGTTAAAAAATATCATCATTTGTGAAAAAAATCCCCCAAAGAAACATGAAAGTGTAGTAAACAAAAAACAGGGGAGTGAAAAAATACTTTGGCTCATCATAATATTATTTATACCTGAAAATGTTTTGAATAGAAAGAAAAGGGCTAATGAGGAATAATATGGTTATTATTATTATTTATTATTATTATGATTACCTGGCTTGACTTGGGAGAGTGCTCAAGGTGCTGTTGGAATCGGCAGTTTCATTTTGGTTGAGATTGTCACTCTGAAAGAGTTTCTTGGCGGTTGCGAGGGCGGTTCCCATTGGCAAAGGTGATTTTGGCTGATATGGTGGAGACATGAGGTATTCTGCAAGAAACACAATCAATAAAATTGACAATGTCAAATTAGATGCTTCATTTTACATTTTACTCTCTACAATTTATTTATGAATTCTGCACTTTCTGCATTCTTTTTAAATAATATATTTTCAACCTCTTTTATTATTATTTTATTTATTCATTTATTTTTATTTTTATTATTTTTGAAAAGTATTTATTGTTTCTTTTACTCATAAAATATTCAACAATAAAAACCACTGATTTTCATTCATAATTTTTCTCATAATTTTCATAACTAAAAAATTGGTGAATGGTGAGTATTATTCTTTGAAAATTCGAGGACAAAAAATTAGCTGGGAAAATTTTTTCCTTCCTTCTGCTGCTCAAAATCTCCGATCCGCAATCCGCAATCCACAATCTTAAATCTAGAACTCATAATACTGATGATACATTGCACAATGCAGTGCAATTTTATTCAATTCAGTGTGAGTGGATGAGATCTGCTTTCTCTCCAACTCCAACTTCAACACGAGTAAAAAAAGGGAAAGGAATCTCTCTCATACATGTATTTTTCATGTGTGTAGAATGTAGAATGTAGATTGCAGAAGGAAAGAAAAAAAAGTACAAGTGGAAATGCGAGTGTGATTTTGAGTGTGAGTGTGAGTGTGAGTATGAGTAAAAAGTCTGGATTTTATGACGTTTGCAGAAAAGATGAAGAAATGAGAAGGAGGAGGAGAAAGAAAGAGTGAAAGAAAGAAGGAAAGAAGGAAAGAAAAGGAAGAAGAGTTCCGGCAATATTTTGTGTTCTCTGTGAAAATAAATTTCTGTCATCCATAATTCTAATAGAAGAGAAAGCAAAGCCTGCCTCTTTTCACTCCCAAAATTTCTCGGAATATTCTCTTTCTTATTACCCACCGTCATATTCACAATCACATACACAACCATTTTCTTTATGTCTGGCTACTTTTACGTATAAACAGATAGAAAATATCTCGAGCTGTACACTTTACACAGTACACTGTACGATGTACAGACAAACTCAGGACTCACAAACAAACCCAGAAAATTTGTTCCTCCTCTTCCCCTCCCCTTTTCCCCATCTCTCTCCTCTTCCCTTCTTCTGTACGTCACAACTCGTTTAATTTTTTATGAACAACTGATTTATTACGAGTTTGTCTACTCCAGATATTAATAGTGACGTACTCTCACTCTCACTCTCAGTTTCACTTTCAGTTTCAGTTTCAGTCCCAGCCAGCATCTTTCTACTTTTTCTACTCTCTCTCTGTCTCTCTGTCTTTCTATCTCTTCCTCTATCGTCTATCGTCTATGGTCTAAGAGCTACGAGCTACTCAGCTGCAACAACAATTTGCATAGAAAAAACCAACTGCAAAAGAACATAAAGTACAAACACAAACACAAATACAAATATCCAACATGTACAATCTACAATCTACAAACACGGGCAAAAAAGGTAAATAGAAGAAGAAGAAGAAGAAAACGCAGTGAGTAAAAGTAAGAAAAAAAGGCAAGTTGAAGTGGAGTGCCTCAATCACGTTTAAAAGTATAATCTGCATGGGAAATGTTCTGCCTAATGGATCCATCTCATTCTCAATTCTGCACCAACAAATGTCTTTTTTCCCCCTCTTACATTTACATTTTATACTTAACCAAACCAAACCAAACCAGACCAGACGCATTCAATTTCTTATTTCTTTTTACTCTCTTCTTTTACTCTTGTCTCCGTCTTGCTTTTTTTAATGTAGCACAAGAAACAAGACACAAGACACCAGAGAATGTCTAAAAAAATAATGTTTAAATTAGCAAAGGACCTTTATTTCATTCCTTTATTTTTTATATGCAGCACTTGAAAATTCAGAAGCATTGGAATTGAAATTGATATTGATATTTTTTCTGATCTACTTTTAAAAAGATACCAATCGATATTCAGTTCTGCTAGGCAAAATTACAGATTTACAGATTACAGATATTTCACGCGATGCACAAGAAACAGAAACCGGAAACAAAATTGCGCCAATTTCAAAATTAAAAGTGGCGGTAGTGCATTTCCGCATCTAGATTTCGGAGCATGTTTGCTTGAAAATTGTCTAGTGTCACAAACAAAGCTCAAGCTCAAGCTGGAGTAAAAACAAGAGATGAGCATTCGACAGAAAAAGTTGACGGATCAGTCAAGACAGGTGTGTTTGAAAGAGTAAAGAATAAAGAACATGTAAAATGAGTCTCATCCATCTCAACTTGAACACTGAAACAGTGAACAGTGAACAGTCACATCAAAGTTGACAACTCAGATCTGGAATATTTTCTCTAGTTTTTCTAGGATTACACAAGAAATCCATTTCTTTTCCTTCCAAACGAGTTGTGTGGGTTTAACTGTAATCACGCGGAAAATGGACATTGAACATGCACCTATATAAACTCGAGGAGGCTCAACCTTAAACTTTAAACTGTAAACTATAAACTTAAATAGTAAGGACTGAATAAGAATTTGCATGTTTAAAATTTTGACAACAAAAAAAAGGAAACAAATTCAAGCATAAGAATTCTTATTTCTATTTATAAACTAGAAGCATTTAAAAGTCTCAAGTCTCAAGTCTCAAGTCTCAAGGCAAGAAAGCTATCTATTATTATGTATCATAATAATAGATAAGATATAAGAAGTAAGAAGGTTATTTATATTCTATTTTCACCAGAAATGAATATGAATACCTTTAAATGCGTAAATGTATGAAATCTAGAGTATATGGATATCACAGATACAGATAATACACAGATACAGAGGAGGACTGGTGAAGAGGATAAAGACATGGCTCAAGTCTGAAGGATGTATGAAGGAAGGAATGAATAGACAGATATTCATCTGGACTCTCTCCTATTACCATCCTCTGAAGCTGAAGCTGAGGCTGAGGCTGAGGCTAAGCCCCAGAAATGTCAAGTCATCCCGCACACTCATATTCTTCATCCTCATCTTCAGCTTTTTTGGCTATATACTTTTACTTTTACGTTTACTTTTACGTTTATCTACACCAAAGTCCCGTCCTTTTCTCACCCTCACTCCTTCTCTGTCTCTGTCTCTCTGTGTTTGAACAAATATTATTCACTATTCACAATTCACAATTCAAAACCCTCCATACTACTCCATTTTCCCCCTTTCCTAAATACATACACATTACACAATGTACATATGGATAAATCTGGAAGCCTAATATTTTTTATCATGGTCTGGTCTCGTGTATGATCTGGTCTGGTCTGGTCGTCAAGGTGCTTTCTTCCTTCCCTCCTTTCGTTTAATGCCTTTTGAAATCTCAATTCGGCAGTCTGTACGTTGTCTAGGAAAAGAGAGAAATCTCGTTTGTGCATACAAAGAAAACAAGGAAAGAGATTTGTATTTCCTCTCGTCTCATGTCGTCTAGTTGAGCTCAACTGAGACGGAGTGGAGCTCTTTCCTTTCATTTCTTGATTCACATGGCATTTTCAACTTGAGATTTTGAAAGGCTTTCACCATTCATTTCATCCATCCATCCATCTACAATCTACAATTCTGAATCTAGACTCTAGACTCTAGACTCTAGACGGTAGAATCTGGAGGAAAGGGAAGACGTAGATATGCAACGCAATGATCTCCTCTCCTCTGTAATGTGTCACTCTCCAATTTGGTTGCACAGAGCAACGCTCTCCATTCTCCATTCTCCATGTACAATGTACAGTGTACATACATCCCACATCAAACATGTGAAAAAGAAAGTAAAAGAGAAAGAGAAGCCATCACTCTTTGAATTTGATTACATCATTACTTGAGCACTGAACATGGGAAATTCACCCACATGAAAAACAACAATTCAGGATTACTTTTCATCTACCACTTCGTCAATCCAATCCACATCCAAAGGAAGCCACACACATCCAACATCCAACATCCAACATCCACTCGTAGTTTCCCTGGTGACCTCAAGTTTTTTTAGGGGGAAATAACTATGCACAAAAAGAGCAGGCAGGAGGAGGAGGAGGACATATTTTAATCAGAGCAATACTTAAGAAAAGCAAAGAGAGAGTTGCTTTACAATGGATTCTGGATTCTGGAGTCTGAGCTCCATGACGACATCAACTTTCAACTTTCAAGTCTCATTAAATGGATGAATTTCTCCCTGTAATGCTTTGTGTAATCATACTCCCATTCAGCATTCAGAATTCAGAACTCAACCAGTTAGTCTAATATTTATTCATAGTCGAGTCACATCTCAACATTTACCCGCAGCTCAATGTTAATATTAATATTAATAATAAAGGGCAGCATGAAACCATCCACTAGCAAAAGTAAGTACGAGTGTAGGAATGGAAAATGGAGAAGGTAGAAAACCAATATAATATCAATATGCGGATTCTGGATTTCCACTCATTTCATCATCACAATTACAATCACAATCACAATCAGCACTGCAAGAAGCTTCAGCATTTTCCACCAATTCCATAACAAACAAAGAACTCAAAGGACGACAGCCAAAATGAGTATGTACAAAAATTGAAAAGAGCGAGTAGGAATATAAGATAAAAGTACTCTGTTCAATTTTCATCGCTGTCGTTGTCGTTGCCGTTGCCCTTGTCGTTGTCGTTGTCAAAACAACCACAAGATTGCATTAAATTGAGCAGTTTGTACGGATATGAGTATGAATAAGAAATAAATTAAAACCGACTCCGAAGCCAACTTCAAAATCCACATATCTGTCTACCTCTACAAAAAGGTAGAGCTCCGACAACTCCCAATAGCGACACACAGAAAGAGAGAGCTCAGAATTTATTTATTGAAGGACGGGAAAAAACTAATTTGAGTAGATTGTGTAGGAAGGGGAAATTTGTAGAAATGATCAAATCAAAAATCACGTGCATTCTACAAATATTCTATCCGGTGATATTCTCTTTCAATTCCTCTGTTTTATGTAATATGTTCAGTGTTCAGTGTTCAATGTACCGACAGGGAACACTGTAGCCTGAATAATACATTACCATGATACATGTATAATGTAAAATGTATATTTTATAAGGACTCGAAAGTCGAAAGTCGAAAGTAGAGTCGAGTTGTGGATGGAAATTTGAGTGAGTCGGACGGACTGTGACTGTGATTGTGATTGTGACTGCGGAATTTGAATCCAAATCCGAATCCGAATCCGAATTTGTCATTGTACATTGACGATGACATTTTTCCTCGTTGATTATGCGTCACGCGTGAGTGTGTGCGTGTTCTTTTCCGTTCCAGTCTGCCACACCACAACACACCACTCCTCACAACTCTCGACTCTCGACTCTCCTTCTTCCACTGTACACCTACATGTATGTGTATTCTGCACGTCTGTTCTTGTGTTAGGTACAACAATGTCAAACCATGTAGAAATGTAGAATGTACAAGTAGAAAGTAGAAAGTCAAAAAAAATAATCAATTTCCCTCGCGTGGATGCCATTGCCGTACCCCTCAACTCTAGTCAACTCACATCCGGGATTGAGTAAAACAGTCAAGAGTCGAGAGTAGAGGACTCACTCAGTCACTCACTCAAAAGACTTCCGACTCCCAAGTACGTATAATGACAATGACAATGCTATGATGACGCCGAGAGAATGGAATAATTTACCTGGAAAAAAATAGTTGACATTTATACAAAAAAGGAAGAAAGGGGGAGTCTCACATTAAATACATGAGCATATTTCTAGAATCCATCTAAAATATAGATATTAGATATAATGACAGTGTGTGTCTGATATATCCAAAATTAGATAGTCAAACTAAACTGGAGATTGACAGTAATTTATTTTTACTAAGAGAAGTATCTAGTATCACAATCAATTTGTCTAGTGTCTAGAGTCTAGAGTCTCAAGTAGAAAACAAAAAGATGGGCGGAAATGAAACAAAATGAACATGAAAAAGAGATGAGTAATTTTGAAAGGACAAAACTCCTTTCTCCTTTCTATTTTCCCTTTTCTTTTTCCTATTTTATCAACTCATAGGACATGTAGAATATAAATGTTTTTGAACCTTTTTCTTTTACTAAGAACAATTCAAATTTCAAATAGTATAAAATAGAAACAAGTATTAAACTGGAATTAAAGCTACAGATTCTAAAGCTAGGATTAAGCTTGTCATACAAATATCATGGACATTGTAGTTGTGTACTTTGTGTAGATTTGAGAGGATTTGAAAATCAAATGAAATAATCCTACGCGTATTTAAAATGAAAGGAGATAATGTAATCCCATGTCTCCAATTATTGTCATGATATAACAACCAACAACCATTTCCCATTTCCATCATCCAGTGTCCAGCGTCAATTGTCAATTGTCCACCTTCTAGTGTCCAGTGTCCAGTTTTCCCTGTCAACCATTTTCCAGCGTCAAGGGTATTAAAAGGATTAATAATAATTCCCGGAAAATCCCTATAGACCGAATTCGAATCAAAATCAAAATCAACTCACACAACTCAACCGTGTAGTTTGTATACTTTGTAGTTTCAAAAACTTTCATCCTTTCGTCCATTTGTTTGTGCTTCCGCTACGAATACAAATACGAATACGAATAAATAGATAAATAAATAAATAAACAAATATCCAAAGGACTCATTCCTGGACCACGAACATTGAACATTTGAACATTTGAACAACAGGCAAAATAAATGAATGTACAAAATTCCTAAAAACTTTGTCATTCATTTCCTTTCCTATTTTATATTAATCCAATGTCCAGTTTCCACAATCAGTAATGAATATCCACAAGTTTCGTGTATCAAAATGTACAGTGTAATATGTACCGTCTACAATGTTCAAGGTACAAAAATCCAAGGTACGTAATAATTCTACTAATAATAAGTAATAGGCAATCGACCTTCCACATGATGCGTGCCCGAGTACATTTTCCCTTTTTAATCTAGAATTCAGAGCTCAGCATTCAGAGCTCAGCCTGTCCATATTATTTACTATTTTGAGCAGAGAAAGGAGAAACCAAGTGGGCAGTCGCCATTATTTTGTGTATTCTGTATTGTGTAAAACTCTAGAGAAGCGGATAGTGAATGGTGAATAGACATAGTCCAGAGACCACACCGCACAAGTTCAGCTCAGTTGTCCATTTCACTTCAACTCTAATTTGCATACTGCCAAAATTAATAAGTGTACGGTACAAATTACAAATGTGGAGGAACAGCCACTTTACATTTTCCTTTTATTTCTATCATTTCCACGTTTCTCAACTTGCTCTTGTCTCATGTATAAAGTATAAAGTATTCCGTAATAAATGTGCATATACCTTTGTAATTTTTCTCTACTTTTGTCCATTACCATTAGGAATAGGATTACTATTATCATTACCATTATTTATCCTCTCTCTTTTTTACTTTCTCTTTCTCTTAGAAAAGTCTAGTGGTGGGACTTTGGACTTTGGAAAAAATTAGACGAGAAATTTCCTAAATGTACAAACAACAAATAAACTTTGTTTTGTCATTAGACCAGACCAGAATCAATAGAATATAATAAAAAGAAATGAAATAACATAAAGTAAACATAGTGGATGGTGGATTGTGGATTGCATGAGACGGTATGACATGATATCACACTAAGCACAAAACAAGAGTTGGAAAAATACTATAAAGAAAATGAAAATAGGAGAAAATGAAGAAGCTCGTTGTTTGTTGTTCTTTAGCTTGTTTTTATTACAGGTTACAAGTTACAAGTTATACGGGGCAAAACTCGAAGCTCGAGACTCGAGGCAGACAGAGAGCCAGCGTTCAGAGTCCCACCATCCAACTTTTATATACTTTTATATGACAGTGTACAATTTATGTACAAAATGTACAATGTACAGCTGACCCATTCCATGCGAACTCACTCTATTTCGAATCCAACTCTCGTCAATTATTCACGGGCCAAAATGTACAATCTACAATCTACCATGTACAATGTACAATGTATAAAGTAGACACACGGTATTTATACTGTAGAATGAAAAGAGAGAAAGGTCCAAGAGAAAAAAAATTGTAATCGATTTCATTTTTATTTATTGCAGTCTGAATACTGAATGTTGAATATCCAATTGACTTTGTGAAATACACTGTGCTGGAAATATTGTACAAAAACGAGGTGGAGGAACAAGTTTGTCTTGTCTGTATTAAATTATACATCCACGTGGAATTTAGAATGTAGATAGGTTGAAACAGGTTTTTGGATGTATTTGGGTTAGTTGAGCATTGAAAATAATTCCCATTTTCCTTTTCCTCTTCCTCTTCTTCCTCTACCCCTCCAACTTTTAAGTAAAGGCAAGGACAAACAAATACACCGTTTCTAAATTCTCCATTCTCCATTCTGCATGTTACATGTCAAGTTGTGTGTTTTACATGTATATCTACAAAAATTTGGATTTCCATTTACATTCCCATGTTCCCATGTTCTCGTGTCTCGTGTAGATTGTACGTTGTACGTTGTAAGTTGTAAATTGTAGATTGTACACCCGCGTGTCTATATTTTGTATTTTGTAGTCTGCAGTCTGTCTATTGTATTTGAAACAAAAAGGGGTTTTACACTGAGTGAGTGGGTCGGAGGTCTGAGAGTCTGAAAGTGAAAAGTGTAGCGAACCCAACCAAAACTCACCCATTTTGCAAATTTAATTTTTTCTAATAGCTTTTTTCCCCTTTCCTTTTTTTTTACTTTCTCTAAACTTTCTCTATCTTTTTTTCACCAGCTTATTCACATGGGTCATATTCTGAGTCAAAACAAAGGAGCACAACACACGTACAAATATGTGTTTACATTATCAGTATTCTCATTTATTCATTTTACATATTTATTTTTGCCATCCATAGATAATTTTTATTCCTACTATTTTCTGCACCAATTTACCTAAACAGTTCAATCCGAGTATCAAGTACTGAATACCAAATATAGAGCCAAAATTCACATAGAAAAACACATATAATAATAAAATTATATGACACTTTGCATTTTATCTTGCGTGAGCATTGCATACTAATGCTCATCAAAATTACAGAGTAATGTTCTAGTGTAAATGATAGGACTGGAATGCCGGTGAAAAAATAGCTATTTTTATGCATGTGCAATTTTTTTATATTATCACACAAGCCAACTCAAGTTTCCTCTAAAGAGTGTATGAAAGACCAATTATATCCATTTTTTATTCTCAATCACATTAACTTTTATTTTCTCAAGTCTAGAATCTAGAATCTCGAATCTCTAAATTGGAATGAGGAAGCTATAGTTTCTCCGAATTTTGAACTTTGAATTACAAATGCTCTGATTTCTGATTTGTGATGGTTTTGAGTTTTGAATTTTAATGTTTTAGCTAAAAGCTGTGGAAAATAACATGTAGGGAAAATCCCATTTTCCATGCAGCAGAAAAAAAATTGCACTTTGAAAACTGCTGCAAATGTAAAGTGTAAAGTATAAAATATAAAGTAGTTTCATGTAATGTAATCTACAACGTCTTACAACTTATAATGGATTCAGTGGAGGATGATAAAAGTAAAATGTATTTTTAAAAACGAGGCAAAAATGAGAAACCTTTTACGTTCTAAGAATACGAGAAGAAGCAAAGTAAGTACGTGACTCATTTCTCGTTTCATTTCTCAGAAAATTTTAAAAACGCAAATCAATTCAAGAGATTCAAGATTCTGTATTCTGTATTCTGTATTCTAGATTCAAGACTCAAGATTTTGAATGAAAATGAAGGCGGAAGGAACTGAAATGTAAATGTAAAAACAAATATGGTGAGGCATGGGGCATGGGATAGAAAAAATTCTAAAGTAAATTAACGAGAGTGAATGGTTCAAGGAAATGGGTGAAGACGTTGAATTTGATGTCGTCACATACACTTACGCTTACTTTTACTTTTACTCTTACTCTTACTTACTCTGTGTAATGTGTACCTACTGCCTACAAAGTACAAACTCCAGACTAGAAATATCTACAATCTACAAAGTGCACAAGCGAACTGAGTGTAGTTGCTTTGCAGAATGAATTGGAGGAAATGGAAAAAGGCTTAGTTTTTTAAATGGTCTAAATAAGTACAGCTGCTCATTGTACATTGAACATTGTACGAGGAGTGCAAAAGAAATCTTGAAAGAAAGAAAGAGAGAGAGGAAAAAGGAGGAAATGGGGAAATTCTTGAGTATACACTATACACGTTCAACGTTTGAATTTGAGTAGGAGTAGGAGTAGGCTTTTCATCTACAATCTACAATGTACAATGAGTAGTGTATGTACACTGTACACTGTACACAAAAGGGAAGAGGACGTCTTCTCCTTTTCTTTAGCCTTCTCCTTCTCCCATTTTCCCTCTGTTTGTCCTCTCAACCCATTTTCCCTCTTTCTATCATCTGCACAACTTCAACTTCAACCACATCGATTTTTAGGTCATTTGTACACACTACACAGAACACACAGAATTACAAGTACAACTACATGTGGTGAAAACAGGAATGTACTTGGTACTTGTAAAGAGAGAGAGAGAGAGAGAGAGAAGATACCTACAACGTACAAGTGAAAAGAAGCACAAAAACTCTCCTTTCTTGTCAACAGCAATTACAACTCCTTACTCCTTACACAACATGAACATTTTGTACTTGAACTTGTTCCTAAAAAACCTAGAAAAATACAGATAGGGTAATCTCGGGCAAACAAAATAAAACCTAAAAACTCTATTTTTCATAGTAGTTCCCATTTAAATTTTACATGGTTTTTTCAACCACAGTAAAAGCCCTCTTTTTTAAAAAAAAAATACCCGGGGTTTTATTACATGAAATCTTGAATTCATGGGAAATTGTTAATTTACGAGGGACTGTTGATAGTTGATATATCTTACACAGCTTTTTATTTGTATTTGTGTTTACCCTGAATTCCCTCATTTTAGTATTCCTTATTCGTCATTTGCAATATCTGTACACGTGCTTTGGAGTTTGGAGTTTGGGTGATTGAGGATTGAGGATTTGCCTAGTGCAAACAGACTGAATGAAGTAGGAATAAGGAAGGAGGAAAAAGGAAAGAGCTTTGCTGTACTCGAGAGCTTGTCTAAATAAAAATTGGGTGAGTAAATGGGTAAATGGTTTTGGAGGGAAAGCGTACTTTGCACTGTGCATTGTACATTGTACATGGTCCTCCTTCATCTCGTGGAGGGAATAAAGGGAAACAAATTTAAGACACGGGAGAGACAAGGAAGAGATTTTGGATGGTGGATCCTTTGAACAAGAAGAGGATTTGGACGACGCTCCTGTCTCCTGTCTCCGATCTCCTGTCCTTTCCCATTTCCCCCAAATACAACAAACACCAAAAGCAACAACCATCAAACGCCGTCTCATACATGTTCAACGCTCAATGCTCATGTTTAATTTCTCTCCAGATCCTTCAATTTCCTAGTCAAACATTTTCTCTATCTGATCAGACAAACGAACAAACCACCGGGGAACAGTCCACATTCCCCATTCGAGTACTGTTCAAAGAGACACAAAGCACACAAATAAATGTACATGTGCAAATCATGGTTCATGGTTCATCGTAAATGGTAAAAAAAGATACAAGATACATTTATACAAGTACTTCAGTAGTCAATAGTCAATATAGATAGAACCTTTGAATACTGAATGGTGAATTTGGAGTGAGCTCAGCCCAATAAAATAATGGATTCAAATTCAGTAAGCTTTTTTGCAGAGTCTAGAGTCCATCATTTAACCAGCCAGCCAATATTATTATTATTACTATTATTATTCGGATTTGAATTTACTCACTTACATGTTTTTCTTTTTTAAAGTAAGATATTCGAGAAGAGGAGGAAATACGGAAGAGAGTATTATGTATATTAATTTTTGTAGAGCATAAAGGATAGAGTGTAGATATAGCTATTAGGTGTATTAGAAAGTTGTAGTGTAGTGGGGTTGGTCTGTATTTACAGATTAGGGATTAAATAGGCATATTGTGAGGTCACTCATCCTTCCACTTTCTTTCTTTCTTTATTATTCCAAGAGGAGCTCCACTGGAGGGGATCTTAAGTAAATATTCTCGTCCTTTGTCCATCTCAGCTACACTTTACTCCTTACTATTTCCTCTCCTCCAACGTCCATCCACTATAAAGAGTAAAGAGTGGAGAGTGAAGAGGATAAAGAGAAAATCGGAGAAAAGGTCACCCTCGGAATTAAAGCATGGAGCTTGGAACATGGAGCATGTAAAACTCTTTACTCTTCACCCTCATACGAAAAAGGATAGAGCGTAGAGAGTTTTCAAGGCTCAAGTTTTTTTTCATCATGATGGACACTATCTGGTCTGATCATTGTGAAGAGCTTCAGAGCTTCAGAGTTTCAGAGCTTCAGAGCTTCAGAAACAGCCAAAAAGTACTGGGAAAAGTTGAAGGGGAAGAAAAGAAGAAGACTAAAAGGAAGTTCTGACCATTTACGCATCTACGAGCATTAAAGTAAAGCATTAAGTACTTTTTCCTCCTCTATCTCCTTCCTCTTTCATACTTCTTCTTAGGCCTTACATTACTCCTCTTTCTCCTCTATTCTCCAATCCGATTTTCCTCTCCACATTCACGAAAACGATGTTAATGTTAGATCCAGTACAAATACTCTCTCTCTCTATTTCTCTTTTCTTTCCTTCCTGTACATTTTACATTCTACATATGTTTACCTTCAACAAAAACAGCTTTTATTTATATAAAGTAAACCTAAATACGACATACATATTTAATTTTATTATATTCCAGTAGATATAAAGTACAAGGTACAAAGTACATGTGATATGAATAGGTCAAAATCTGTATACATTATACATGTGCTTCCCATTCTTGTCCTTTAATTGGATTTTCCGAGCAATCAGATAATAGATAATGTGCACAAATTTTCTTTACATTTTCATCCACATTCATGTACCATAATAATAATAATATCTTTTCGTTGTGTCTCCAGTGTCTTCTCATGAAAATACATCTTTTTAATAAAAGATTATGCTCAGTGCGTGTGTCTTATTTATGCAAAAGTATTATAGAGAGGTAGCTTACGCATTACGCATTACACGTTACGCACAATGCATCCTGTGTCTTTGGTCTTAGGATAAAACCTCTTCCTTTTCCGTACTGGAATTCTTAGATTTTCCATAAAAACATTAAAATCATGTTTGGATCAACTCGAGACTCGAAACTCGAGTAAATCTCATCATCTTATTCTTACAAAAGAAAGAAAGCGTTGAGGAAATTTCACGAGTCTCGCGCCTCTAAGTCTTGAATGTTGAATGTAGAGTTTGGAGTTTGGAGTCATTCAAGAAAAAAATCCTTGTTCTTTTTTATCCCATATTAGACAAGCATAAAGAGTAAAGACACTGGAGCTGAGAGCGAGATGCAAGTTGTGTGTGATCCCCTGAGAGCTGAGAAATACATTGAGCTGATTTACATGGAAAATGGAGTAGCAAGACAGAAGACTCAAGACAGTGGAATATGGAATATGGAGTTTGCATAGTTTATTACATGAGCTGATACTTGCTATATCTATATAGTAAAAGGTAGCTTTAATACGGGTGTAAGAAATGTGAAATGAAGGAGTGCGGATGAGGATGACACATTGATGGACGTATCTACATATCTATCTATCTATCTGACTGTCTCCCTGTCTCAGTGTCTCAGTGTCCCAGTACTATATAGAACTTTTGAGTATACTGCAAAAGCTATACTCATACATATATGTTATACTCTCTAGGAATTAGAGGGGAAAGAGAGAAAAGAAAAGAGGACTTATTGGAATTTGGATTTTCTTACACACAGTTGAGAGAACAAATCCCTTTTCTTCCCTTCCTTTATCATCTTACAGTCACACAGTTTTTATCCCTCATACACTCACAACTCACATAATATACAATATAAAATATAAAGCAGTCTCTAGTCTCTACATTCTACATTCTTCATTGTAGATTGTAGATCTGTCTGGATTCTGGATTCTGGATTTGTCTGCTCAATGTAGCCCTTATGTACTTGTACCTTGTACAATGTACATGGTACAGTGGAAAGAATGGGGAGTCGTGACTAGTGAAATATAGCCTCATTATGTAGCTAATGAGTCCCTCGTTTCCTTTCCTTTTTGCCTTTGCCCGATTTTTCCTAAAAAAGATATACGCATGTGTGTTTGTGTGTTTCCCTCTATTATGAAGCCTGCTGAATTTTGAATTTTGAGTTGTGAAAAAAATTTGAAGGAACGGATTTAAAATGAAACCATCTTAATTTTTGCACAGTCAACAGTCACATGATTCTAAAATGTAATATGTTACAGATATATGATGTATGCTGTATGATGTATGATGGATTTTATAAGCTCTGGATAGAAATATTATGTGAGTTGTAAATGCAGTGTAGCGCTTAATAGCACTTTAATAGGATTTTCTTCTTGAGGATTTCCTAGTTTGAATCAATAACAGGTTCTCCAACACACACCATTACTTACTTACTTACTTTCTCACACTCATATTACGAATTACGAATCCTGTTTTCCAATGTTCCAGGTTCCATGTTCCAGTCCTTTGCAAATAAAGGGTATTCAGTTCAGCTCATTTCAGCTCAGCTCAACTCGGCTCAAATATCAATACGAATATCAGTATCAACAAGAATAAGAATAAGAGCATGAGGAATGAGGACCGAATAAAATAGAAGACTGAACATAATAAATTCAACCATGTGGACGAAAAATGCGCTTCAATCACATCTTATCCCATTATTCCATTTTTGCCAATCCAATAAAGAATAAAGAACAAGGAACAAGGAATTCAAAAGCATGAACAATGAACATTGTATTGTATTTATACTTAAAAGTATAGTTTCCACAGTCTGCAGTATAGAAACATTAGAATTAGAAACTACACGAAAAAATTGGAACAACTCTGTAAAATATTTCTTTTTTATAAAAATAAATCACAAGATGGAGTCACCATCTTTTTAATAATATGTCTGTAGTAAAAAAGTTACTTGAAAAGAGAAACTGGAAAACCGTGAGGAAAGCTTGTAGTTGTATTTGTACTAGTATTTTTTGTGAGAGATTGAGATTCAAAAAGTGTTTTGAAACAGCTAAAATAATGATGATGAATGACTCGAGAACTGGAAAATGACAGTCCAGCGTCCAGAGTCCCACGCTCCATAAACTGAAGAATGATGGAAAAAATTGAGGACGAAAGACTAAGCATTGAGTATTGAGAATTTAGGATTGACCAATCGAGTATTGAACATAAAAAAATAGAGAGAGAGGAGAATTGTGTCCAAAAGCGTAAAAGTGATTGCCAGAAAACTATCTGTTTTATGGAATTTGTCCTACAAATGTAGAGAATGAAGAGTTGGTAAAAGATACAAGAATATAAAAGAAAAAATAATAATAATAACAGTAATACAAGTAGTACAAGACATAACATACGGCATGCGACAAGCATGATAAAAATATAAATAAATCCAGAATCCAGAGTACACACATTACACATATGAACAATGAACAAATATGAAGGAGGACGGACGTGTCATACAAAACACAAAACACAAGACTACAAAGTACAAACTTTTACAAGAATCCGAGAAACTTGGCCAGCGAGAAACTCCACCTCACAGATGTCAACTGGGACTCGGGGAAATTCCCCGAGTAAAACAAAACAATCCATGAACCCTTTGAATTCCGTGTTGTGTATTGTCTCAACATATTGGATTGTATTTTACTACATGTTTCCTTCTTTCCTTCTTTCGCTCTTTCTCACATGCCCTTGTTTTTTGCAGGTACTCGTACTCGTACTCATTGTTTTGTATCTATTGTATTTCTATTGTATGTACCTTGTTAGTGTTTGCATGTGCTGTCACTTTTAAAGTAGCATCTATCTATTTTTTTTCTGTGATATTTTTCAAAGCTTGTATTATTTGTACGCTAATGTATATATATACATTTTGTATATGTTGAGCATGACCAGAAATCTGGATGTGGAGCTGTTTACTTTCTCCACACACGTACTCTTCCTCATATTTCCCAGTACAAGCACAAGAGAAAAGAAGCAGACGAAGAACCAAAACCAAAACCAGAAACTTTTTTTTTGTTGTTTCTGTTGTTGCTGAAGATTTGAGCGGGTTTTCTATCATGTAGTTTTGAGTTTTCGACAGATTTCTCTCCTACTTTTACTCTTTTTTTCCCCTTTCCCTCCACCAATAAATCAACATAAATGCTTGGAAAGCAATTCGGATGAGGATGAGCCCATTTCGATTTGTCTCGATGCTCGATGCTCGAGTCTCAAAAAAATCAAAGGAAGGCGGACAAGATTCGGATTCGGATTTGGATTCTATATCTAGATCTAAATCTGGACTAAAAAATACATGAGACATGAGACAAAAGAGGAAAATATTCGAAAATAATATGAAATGGAGGAAACCACAACACACAAAAGGGAATTTATGTCTTTGAGCAAAAAGAGTGAAAGCAGATCTCTCATGAGCACAGCTCGTGGTTCGTGTTAGGGATAGGAATGAACCAACCAGCCAAAACACAAGTAATAAAGACATGTCATATTTCCCCCATTCAATTTAGCTTTCTCTTCACCTCAAATACTTGTGTGACACAAGACAAGAGAAAAGTTCCGCAAAAACTCATCTCAAATCTCGAATCTCATGCTACTGAACAACAAGAGAAGTCTAAAAACCAAAGCCAAACCCAAACTCAGCACTAATATCAATTCACATACAAATACCAACCAAAACCACGTGTAAACTGTCAGATATACAATATACAGTATACAGATATAATACACACAATAAGTACAAACACCTTCACATTTCACATATTTGTGGATTGGATCGTTTCACCGTTCACCGTCAAGGTGAACAAAATAATTATATTGCCTTTGGTTGGATTGGATTGAATCTCTCTCTCACAATCAGTGAAAGGAGCAAAGGAGCTCTCAAAGGTTTGTTCTCTCTCTTCTTCGCCGCTTTATTTTCCTCTTCTTTATTCTGTTGTGGAATGTTCATTTTCCTTTGTTAAAATTCATATACGTACATGTATGGGTGTAAATTCTGGGATTCTGGGATCTTCATAGTTCATAGTTTATGTGAGGTCTAACCAAGTCAAGATGAACATGAACGTGAAGGTGAGCGGGAGAGGAAGAAATATAAAGACGCCGAAAGCAACCCGTCTAATTTGGTCGTATTACAGAGAAACAGAGAAACAGAGAAACTGGGAGAGGAGAGAGAAAAGCGAGCGAGCGAGTGAGCGGAGGTTCTATTCTTTCCTATTTAATTAATTAGATTCTTATTTCATTTATGCTTCACTCTGTTCTCTGTACTCTGTTCCTCCTTGGCATTTTGCCCTCCCTTCTTTTTCATTCCTTCGTACCTGCTCATTCCTCTCCTCACGCAGCCAGAAGAAGATGTAACGGAGAACGGAGAAAACAGTTTATACACAATACAGACATATAAATGTACAATGTACAATGTGCTTGAAGATGGTGTATAATATTATATAATCACGGGCAAAAGGGAAGAAACAGATCCACACCACACCATTTTCAACCTTCATTTCACAACAGAGAATGCGAGAAAGAAAGAAACGGGAATCTAGTTTCTCCAACCAGTTCATTCATATAGCTGTAATTCACAGAGTTTTCATGCCTATCTGAACCCAGTTCAACTCGGCTCAGTTCAGCTCATTCTTCCTCTTTTCCCTTTCCCCCTTCCACTTTTACCTTTCTGATTCTCCCGGTGTGATTACAAAGAAAGTTGGAGATATTGAGAAAGCTAAGGAGAAGAAGACAAAGAAGAACGAGAACGGAAGATTAACCAGCAACCTGTATTATTGTACTGTACTTCCAGCGGTTTTACTCTTCCTCTCACTTTCACCAAGTCAAACAGAACCATAAAGAAAAAAAGAAAGGTGGGGGAAAGTGGAAACCGGATTTTCCACAGATATTAAAACAATAGAAAAAGAAGAAAGAGAAAGTGAAACAGTTGTTTTTTTCCTTTCTGCACTTTTGGTGTATGTAATAATACACAAGGATGCAGATGTAGATTGTAGATTGTAGATGCAGACGTTAAATAAGAAAGGAAAGGAGAAAATCAAGTCGTACAAAGGCCAAGGCTACACCAACAAGAACAACAACAACAACAGTAACAACAAGTCGTTTCAATACCACCCACATGGAGCATTCTACATTCTGCATGGAGCATGGAACACGGTGCTAGATAAAAGAGTAAGTAAAATAAAATTGAGCCCAGAAAGTAAAAAAATGAGAAAACATTCACTGAGAGTAGAAGCATCGGCTAAAAACAGAGAGTGCCATTCCGCAACAGCGATGTTCTGCTCTCATGTAGAACGAAAGCGACGAGGAAGAAGGAGAAAGGGAAGAATGAGAAGAACAAATGACTGCAACTATCTAAGACTAAGGCGTAGCTATAGCTATAGTGAATAGTGGACCGTTACCATCTCAAACTCAGCCTCAACCTCAACAAGAAAAGAACAAGAGTAAGAGGTAAGAGTAACACCAAAAAACAAAAAAAACCTTAGACATTGTGAATCTCGCAGTACAAACCAAACCAACGAACCAGCGAACCAGAGAACCAGAGAACTGGAGAAGAACATGGTGGAATTGGTGAAAGTACAAGAAAATAAAAGAGAGAGGAAGATTCTAGATTCTAGATTCCAGATTGCTTTTTCAGATGCCAACTTCATTAAATTTCTTTGTTTAGTTTTCATTACAAAAATCGGCCTTTTGGGAAAATTGCCTTTTTATTTCTCTCCTTTTTCTTCTCGCCAACATTCCATTTCTCCTTTCCATTGTGTAGAAATAGATATAGTAAGTAACAAGTACACAGAATCTAGTATCTAGAATCTAGAATCTAGACAATATAGCCACTTTCATTTACAGTGCGCATACATGTACTATTTAAACAAGTCTCTATTTCGCCGTTGTAAAACAACTGAGGAATGACGAGAGTTGAGTTGAGTTGTGCTGAGTCGAGTTGAATTCATCTACTCTATATTATATGTACGAGGTACAATCTCTACTCATTTGCTTCCCAGTCCAGTCCAAGATAAAATCATCATTATTAGCAACGATACAATTTTCTCTTTTTTTTATGTCACAACTCTCCATTCCTATGCTACGCCTTTACATACATGCATCTTGCATACATAGTACAATTTTTGCACTCACAGAGGAAAGTAATCAAGAAGCAAGAATCAAGTGATGAAGACTTGTAATTTGTGATGTGCTGTGATGTGATACAAGGTGGTGTAAACTTTTTTCAACCACATTTGACATTGTGAATTTTCTCTGTATTGTGTCTCGTGTCAACTTGAATGTATTCAGTATTCTGTAGATAATTTTAAAATCTCTTCAATTTTTACTTACTTCTCATCATATCATTACGTATATTATTACTATTTTGTGATAAAATCAGCACAATACAAAAGTACATAGTTAATTAGTAATGTGTTATATGTCTGTATTTTTTTGTACAGAGGATGGAGAAAAAGAAGAATGAGGAAAAAAGTATAAAGTCTCGGTCATCAACATCAACATTAACATTGCTTTCACTATCAGGAGCAGCAACAGCATTACTTTTTTTTCTTCCTTTGTTCAAAAATTACAGCATTTGACTTTTATTAACTAGGCTCGTCTATCTATTTATAATGGGGCTTTTGTTCTCTTTTGGTTCTGGTTTTAGTTGGAGTTGGCTTTGGCGTTGGCGTTGGCGTTGGCGTTGGAGCTAGTTTTTACTTTTGCATTGTCTCTGAATTTGGCGAATTTTATAAACCAAACCAGAGGCAAAGTATATAAAGTGACAGAGCCAAAAAGTTCATGCCTGCTACCACTATCAAATATCAAATATCAAGTAGCAGAGATGCTATAGTGGGCTTTTCTTCTTCTTTATACTTTGTACATTGTACAGTGTACAGTGTACATGTAGAAAATAATAGTTCCGGCGGTTTCTAAAGTTTGAGGCTCGTGTACAGTGTAAAATGTACAGAGTAGCATTCAAATTATACGTATGTACAAAAGATGAGAAAGATGGGAAAAGTCTATATAATATAAATACAAAAGATATGCATTATGCATGTAGCTTCATTTCTTCCCCAACATTATGTTTCATGGAAGAAAACTCAACTTTGTACAATGTGCAATGTACACTGTACAGATTAACGACTGATATCGTACTTGAGCTCATATGCTTATTCTTCCAGCACTTGAAGTTATTTCTAGAGTATAAAGTCGAAAGTATTAAGTCTGGAGTTAGTGTTAGTGTTGACTATCTAATTTCCATGTACAGAGTTTTAACTTATTTTGATAATTTGGTCCTGGGTTTTAAAGCAAAAGAGGACCAACCAAAAAGAACAAGAAGAAGAAGAATAAAATGAACAAAGAAAGGAAATGCAAGGAAGAGGACGAGGAGGATGATGATGGTGAATAGAAAGAAGAAAGCTCTTAAGAAACATATGAAAAGTTGTTTCACCCGTTCATTTTCATACGCTGTACAATTGTACACTGTACAGACTCTAGGCTACACAGTACACAGTGCACATGTAGATGTAGCTGTAGATGTACATGATATACATTCATTCATTCATTAATTCCTTCATTTATCCATTCTCCATTCATCTGTACGTATAATGTATATACATATTTATACTTGTGCTAGCATAAGTGTGGATGATTAAGTCTGGAAGTGGAGCTGGAACGGGAAAAGCTATAGTGATGAAATAAATAGTTGGTGCCAAATGAAGTGGAAGACGGCACTCTTGATTCTCCATGTACACACAGAGACAGAGACAGAGCCAGAAGAAGAGGAAGAAAATAATTAAGAGGAGAGGAGGAAAATGCTCTATTGTTGTTCCTCTCTCCATTTCCATCTCATGCAGCCCTACAACGACCAACGACCAACGAACAAGGACCAACTATCAACTTTCTACTTTTACTTTTAATTACTCAAAAAAAAACTTTTTTAATGATTAATAATTTGAACCACCAAAAGGATAAAAATGTAACAAAGGACAGAGGAGGAAAGAGGAAAGAGGAAGGGCAAAAGAGACTTGGAAGAATGTATAAGAAGTTTAGAGGAAAGAGCGGAAGAGGAGAAGAATGGGAATTTTTTTGGCACTTTTCCACTGAATAAATGTCACCGCACACACTTTTCCCTCTACATATTACAAATATATTTATGGAGTAGATGTGGATACACCCGCACATTCTTATGTACCTTCTATATCTATAGCAATATTCCTCTTCTTTAGTGTTCATGTGTTGAGATGAAAAGTGTGCCAAACTTGATCGCCCGCCGCTCTATTCCGTTCCAAAAGTCAGAGCCAGAGCCAGAGCCAAAGTCATAGTCATTTTCATCCTTTTTCTTTTCTTCTTGGTCCTCGTCGTCATTATCATCAACATCTCATTCTCTCCTTCTTTTCTTAGCTTTCTTTGCTTTCTTTCTTTCCTTCTTTCTTTTATCCTATCTCAACTTTTCTCCTTTCTTTTCTCACACTCATTGAGTCCATCTAGAACTAGACTCAAAACCTCATATCTCAAATGACGGAGGAATAAGGATGCCATGCGATGAGTTGAACAAAAAAACATGGAGAAAAAGGTGGAAACTTTCCAACACTCAAAAGAATTTGTGTAGAAAAGTCAAGTCAAGTGAAAAGTGACGGCTAGAAAATAAAATACAAGTAGATACAACACAACACCCAACACACAGCACAGAACGCAGAACATGCATACATGTGTATAAATGTTCAAAGTTCTAGTTGATGATTCAAACTCTATCAACTCCACTCAACTCAGTTCAACTCAGCTAAACTCAGCTCAACACCAAATCTAAAGTCAAAGTCAATGGACTTCCTTCCTCTTCCACTCATCAGGTCTCTTTCATTCACCCCGTCTCTAACACTTTCATTTACTTTCTCTCTCTTTTCGTCTTTATTTTCCTTTTCATAATATTGTAAAAAAGTTGTTGCTTTTTCCACTACTTTTACTCGTAGTTTTACTTTTACTTTTTCTTAAACATTAACATCTTTAGTCTAATAACGCAAGATGTAATATAATAATTAGTTATGAATAAAAAATTAATAGTTATGACTCATGAAAAATCGGAATCAAAATCCAAAGCTCCAAAGCTTTTTAAATATCAACTCTTGTTCTCCTTCAAGTAAAAACTAGCGAATCCCTCAATTTTCCATTTTATTTTCATTTTAAAGGGAAAATATGAAAAGTGAAAAGGACCAGAGGAAACAAAAAACAAACTGTAATAAAAATGTGGTAGTATTTTGTTTATTACTACAAACTGAAATACTAAACACTAAACCGTGTACTTTATACTTGATACAAGAACAAAAAGTGAAAAGAAAAAGAGTAAACAGTGGAAACATTGTAAAACATTGTATAACGTCTCATGTAAAAAATACATCACTGAAATGTGAAAATGGGAAATGGGTATTGCATAAAATATGACTTAAAATCCAGCGTAAGAGGAGTAGACAGTAGACAGGAAATGTGCATGTGCGTTTGTTTGTTTGTTTACCACAATTTTTATGTAATACACGTGCTGAGGTAAATATGGAACATGAACATGTAAATTTGTAAATGTATTCACGTTCTACATTCTACATTCTACATTCTAGATACAAGATACATTATGATCAAAATGTAGCTAACAACACCACCCTTTTTGTTTCCTCCTCTACATGAAAACAGTCTTCTGCTTCTTCTTCCTGTTCTTCTTGTTCGTCGGTCTAATCTATTTTGGCTTATGTAAAAACCATCATGAAAGAGAATTTAAAGTTGTATTTGGAAGTGCGGAACAAGAGAAAGAAAGAGAGAGGAAACTTGAATCTGGCTTTGGCTTTGGCCCCATTCTTCGAAAACGAATATGAAAAGGAAATTTGCATGAGCAAGGTACTGTTTGTACATTGTACATGTTACATGTTAAGTATTACATAGAGCTGCAGATGCACAGTTTTATCTACTTTTGCAGTAGTTTTCGGCGTGGTGGTTGGCCCACCAAGAATAATGTACATTTTACATTGTACATACAGAATACAGAATACATAATACGTCCATGGCGTGTGTTTCCGTTGAGTGATAATTGCTGAATTATGTTCAACTTTGACCGTCCTTTTATTTATCTTATTCAACCAACCCGAGTCAAAACTCGGAATGAATTCACAAGTCAGAATTCAGACCACCGAACCCAAGCAAATGCCAAAGTCAACGAACCAGCGAGTGAGCAGGGAACACTGAACAGTGAACAGTGAACACAGTGGGAAATTTAGTTCATTCTCCATTTTTTCCAGCCTCTGTGTTTCTGGTTTCTGTTCTTGTTCTAAATCTTCCATCTTCCTCCACTCATACATCTAGGATATTTGCAGACTTTTCTACATGTACTTTTTGCAGGGAATATTGTTCACTGAACAGATTGCGTTTGTCAGGACACAGAACACAGGACACATGACCAGGAAAAGAAAAAAGAAAGAGACTGCAAGTCTGGGTCTGCTTCTGCTTCTGCTTCTGGCACTGACTCTGACTCTGACTTTGGCACTGCATTATTTCGTAAGATGGAAAGTTGGAAAGTTGGAGTTGTATAAAATAAAATAAAAGGTTGACAACCCAACCTAAAGACAGAGAGAGACAGAAAAAAGACGGATAGTCGAGCATAAACTATAAGCTTTCTCATTTCTTATTTATTTTCCCTTCCTTTTTTTCCATAACTCTATAAAACCTGTAAATATATTCTCTTTCTCTGTATTTCAGCCTTCAACTTCCAGTTTTCAGTTTCCCAAGAAGAACAGCAGGAAAACAGGAGAACAGGAGCACAAGGTAGAACAGGAAAAGGAAAACGTGAGATGAGGAGTGAGTGCCAGAAATTGATTCTGAGAAACTGCCTAATGTCTTTTCTTTCTCACGTTGACTTTTTCTCTTGTGCTCTTCTACATTGTACATAAAGTTCCTCTTGCAAATGTATCCCATATCAAATATCAAGTATCACATCTTTTCTTACTGTTTACTGTTTACAGTGTAAAAGAAGTGAATTCAAGCGAACAATAATTGTGAATTTTTGCAACGGTCTTTTCCTTCTATATCTCTTTATAAAGCTCTTTGTATCCATCCTTGTGTGTGTTTTTGTGTGTGAGTCACTCTATTTTGTATTTTTTGGATGGGGGAAAGCAGTATCCAGAATCGGGAATCGAAAAGCTAATCGAATATGCACATTATATAGTATGATCTATAGTATAATATAATATAATAGAGAGGAGAATAATCAGAATCTGCTATTAGTTTTCCATGTCATGTGAAGGGAAAACATGTAATATTTAATATTATGGATGAAACAGAGTTGACTGTGACTTTCCCTCTTCTGTCTAAATATGCGATATTCCATCTTTGATATTCCGTATTCCATATTCCGTATTATTAGATGCTGGATGTTGGATGTTAGATATTTGGAACTGTCGAAAGGCGCAAAGTATGTGGAAATTTATGAGGTATTGTGCGAGGGCAGAAATGAACTATATGAAAAAGAAGGGGGAATATGAAAAGAAGAAAAGAAAGCGAAAGAATGCTCTTCTCTCTCTCCTCTCTTAATTATCACCATGGAGAGACTTGTATTTTGACTTGACGTCTCTTGATGAGACTGCTTTGAGCGAGTAGCGAGTACATAATTCAGACATGACACACTGCTTTCCAATATGCAGCGCCCTTGTCTTGTTTTGTTGGCTGGACGATCGATTTCCATTTGGATTTCAGTTTCAGTTTTCCAGATTCTCTGCATTCTCTACACATTCCATGGGCATTTAATATTTCGTACATACACACACACACTTTTGGATACGCATATTGAGTTTACTTTTACTTTTTCCCCTCTCATGCGATTCCTTCTTTTTCTCTCTACTCTTTGTGCTTGCTCCTTCGGATTTCGGAGTCGGAACTTTGGATGTGGATGTGAATGTGAAGGGAGCGAGTGTTTTCTGTTGTGTTATGATGCACATTGCACATCCTCCAACATCACCATTCCCATCACTATGATCATGATGACTTTGGTTTGGTCGTGTATGGTTTCCTCTTCGCTTCACTCATATCTCATGTACGATAGAAATATCTAGGAATATTGTACGAATACGGAGAAACTACACAGAAAGAGAGAGATGCATATCTCAATATTTTCCTCCTCGTTGCCCCTTGTTCCACACACAAAGACAAGATTGGATGGGATTCCATTCGATTCCAGCCGATTCGACTCGATTCTCGATTCTGGATTCTCGATCCAGTGTACAATATTATGTGATGTGATTGGATGGAAGGACATGCCTCAAAGTGTAAACACATTTAAAAACCTTTTATTACAGGGAAATCCCTTCTACAATACACGCATAAATACATCCTTCATGTCTGATCTCAATCTCAATCTCTGTGTCCATGTCGGTGTGTCGGTGTGCCGTTCCGGGCTATTTCTAGTCCTAGTTCCAGTGCCAATGCCAGTGCCAGCCGTTGTCATTCATAAATAAATACTCCTACACCAACTCCGACTCAAACTCCGACTCCAACTTTTATTCGAGCTTCACACATACAAAAATATCATATTTTACCCCATGAAATTTTTCTAATAATAATCCCCAAACGAAATTTACTCCCAAAGGAGAAATTTATTTCCCCACTTTTCAACTTTTTGGCGCAAAGCTCAAAGCTCCAAGCAAAGTTGAGCTGGAGATTGGAAATATTTATAGATATTACAACATTTCTAGTTGCTAATTTATACAATGTTTATTCGAGTTTGAAAATAACTAGAAACTAGAAAATATCTTTGGATATCTAGATGGAGAATGAAAATCATTGCTAATGGAAGATTTAAAAAAATATAGAGTTGCTTTGATTTGGCTTCGGCATTTGGCATTTGGCAAACTATTCACCAATTTAGTATATAGTAAAAGCATAACATTTAAAGCAAAAAACAAGTATGTAGTTCATAACCAATAACCAACATTAGGAGATGAAATGATTTGTAATGTGTAATGTGTAACGCATCATAAATGAGTCAGTATAAAGTCATTCATTTTCCATTGGGAGTATTTAAATTGAAACTAAATTAGAGCTCTGTCCAACTCTCCAACACTCTTGCTGTCCGTTTCCTCCTTTTCTCACGTTCTCTCTCTCTCTGTCTATCTGTGACTTATTCTGCTACTGGTTATTAGTTATTAGATTATTAGATTGAATCCCAAGTTACTTTCATACTGTACATTCTACAATGTAATGTGTAGAGTCATAAAATAAGTTGGGTTTGCGGTGTGGAAATGTATAGGAGGAAAACATGATGGGATTTATTTAGTTCTTGTTCTGAACCTTGTGTAATATCCACACCGACATTATGCGGAAAATAAAAAAGAGTCCTTGCTCATTTCTTAACTTACGAGTGCATTAGAGGAGTGTGTGCTTATTGGTTGTTGGTCTGTTTGGACTTGGATTTGGACTACACAAGACACAAGACACAAGTTGTGTGCGATAAGGAAGTGCAGGAGGAGAAACATATATTATAACATATTACAAGTCGGCGAGTTGATTGCAACTCACTCACTCTTTTACTATTTTACTTGGTAGTTCACTTGCTTGTTCAATGGTTTGGCTTGCTCTTTTATTTATGTGCATTTCATTCCTAGATACTAGATACTTGATACTAGATACGTAAGTGTGTAGTAGGAACTGGGAGAGCCGAAGGAGCACTCAGTGAACTAATGTGATGATTTTACTCAAAGATAATGTCAGTCTGTTCTTTTTCTCCCTGTGTGATTCTGTGTTGTGTTCTATATTCTGTATTCTGTATTCTGTATACTGGAGCTGGAATGGAGAATAGACTGTACTGTAATCATTTTTCATTTCATTCCAATCTCCATCCATCCATCCTTACTCTTTACTCCTTACACTGCTTTTGCTTTTTCCTCATTTACTTTTTACTCTGTTCTCTGTTCTTTCGAGTTGTGTGCGTGTGTTTTTTGTCAATGTGTGTTGAATTGGGGGATTGCAGTGGTGCTGGTGCTGGTACTGGTTCGTAATTGGTGAATGCGGGTGGAATGTGTATAATGTATAATATGTGTGTATGTAAGCAAGTGTACATTTGTACTTTTAGTTTGACGATACATATAAAATGGAAATGGAGCAGTAGCAAAATAAAAGGAGAAGCAGGAGCCGGAGTCCTGTACTTGTTCTACACATGTTGAGGATAATGAGATATTTCCTTTTTAGATAAAATATCACTTCAACTCTCCACTTGCCCACATCCAAAATACAAATACAAATCCAACTCTGTCTCGTCTTCTCTTGTTCTTCTTCTTGTCCTTGTCTCTTTTTCTTCCCCGTCACTCACACAAATACAACTACAAATACGAATTTGAATTCGAATAGGAATACAAAAACACTGGATGAAACTAATACAAACCAAAACTAGAGAACTGATGCGAGTGAATGGTGAATTGTGAAGGAAGAGCCTCAGTGAAAGAGATCCGAGTTATTTTACATTTTATTCTACTCTTCCTCACGATCCCACGTAGATGAAATTCATTTCAAAATTAAAATTCAGCACGACCACAAAAACCGAGTTTGATTTTTTTTCAAAAGTTCACAAAGTTCATGCAAATACAAAGTACCAAATACCAAATACAAACCACTCAAAGTTCACAACTCACAGCTCACACACTTTCCCGTCAATCCGTCTCATTTATCATGTCTGCCTTTATGCAAATGTTTGTAGGAGGTACAAACTAAAAGCTTTACATAAGTTTTAATTCCTCTCTGCCTCTATAATTTCGATACAGTATTTTTGTTCAGTACTCAGTGCTCAGTGCATGCTCCGTGGACTCATCAGTTTTTTTGTAGGTACTTTTAATTATTTTTTGCTCTTCTTCATTTTAATTCCACACTGACACAACTTTTAAGAGTAAACAACTTTTTTCATTCACAATAACTATAGAAAAAAGAAATGTCATATTTGGCGGATGTGGTAATGAGGTTATTTTTTTGTTTTCCTGGTGGAAGGAGGAACGATTCCTGTGACATTTGTGATAAAAATGGAAAGAGTGTGAGTTTCCGATTCCGATAATTTGCCAGAATTGGATAGGATCGGCTTGGATTGGATTGGTGGGATAATTGTGGAGCTGCTGCAAATTGTGCAAACGCCAAAGTACCAACTTGTTCCTTGTTCCTTACTCTTTGCTCGTCAAACTGGAGACTGGAGACAAAGTGGAAGTAGATAGGATTGGAAGTTGAGAGTTGGATCCTGTGTCTTGAATCCCGGATGTAGATGAGAGCTTGAATACAGATGAGATGATTATGGGCGAGTTGGCTCGCTGGCTGGTTGGACTGGGTTAAAGTAATCGAGGAGTAGCTAGTAATAGTAGTCGCTGGTTGAAGCAGCTCACCATCACTTTTAATTACCACTAACAATCATTAATTTGCCCGGGAATAATTATTAGATCGCATTTTCCAAGATTCTCATCAAGTTCATGTTTACATGCTCAACTCGTCCTCGTCCTCTGCTCTTCTATCCCACTTTTACTTTTACTCTTTCTTTCTACGTGCCATTCTCTCTGTTACTCTGTTACTGTGCAAATCTCTTTGTGTTCCATCTCCACTCATTCTCACTTTCATCCTTTCACTTTCACTTCCACTCTGTCTATAGTCTATAACTATCTACACAAAAGTATCTATATCTACATTACATGTAACAGCATGGGTTTTATACACTTGTATTGGATTGCGTATTCCAGACCCACTGCGCACACAAACATGCACCATACATCATACACAATATTATATATCTTGGTAAACTCGGAACTCGGATTCGGAACTTTCCAGGGCGACCGATGGTTGCTGATCCACAGATTTCTGGTTGTTGTTCTGGTTGTGAGTGCAGCCACCTTTTAGGCTTTAAAGTGGAGCAAAATGAAGCTAGAAGTCCCTTTCTCTTTCTCTCCGTCTCTCTTTGGAACGTAATGTAATGATTAATATCATTGTGCCATTTATCAAGTCAATCTTGGGGAAACAAGGGAAGCAAAAGAGAAAGAGAGAAAGAGAGAGTGGATATCACATTAGCCCTTTTACTGTATACTCTATATTCTATATACTGTACGTTTTATACTTTATACACACTCAAGCTCTGAGCGGAGTTGAGCTGACATGGGAAGTTTTTCACATGTCCAACTCGGATCCGGCTGAAACTTGATACACTTGTTCTTCTACCCAAGTGTACTTAAACCCTAAAGGGGTTTTACTGTACCTCTAGATTTCGAATTTTGATGAATTTTTGAAAATTTCCAAAATAGAAAATCTAGTTTTTCTTATGGGATTTAACGAAGGAAAATGTCGATAGCAAAGGAAAGACTATACACTTTTGACGTAACTTGTCTTTAGTTATCATATGAAAAGCCTGCCATGACCACAGGAATCAGACAAGACCTTAATTCAAAGTTTTAGGACAGTTTGAGTACTTATGTAAATTTCCACATTTTCACATTTGAAAATCTATACACAATCTATGTGCTTTGCTGAAACTATAAGTAGTCACGTATCCCCCCCTTTGATGTTGAAATTTTCCTTTGTTAAATCCCATAAGAAAAACTGGATTTTTTATTACGAAAATTTTCAAAAATTCATAAAAATTCGAAATATGAATATACAGTAAAATCCTTTTAGGGTTTAAGTACAATAGGGTAGAGGAACAAGTGTACCAAGTTTCAGCCGGATCCGAGTTGGACATGTGAAAAACTTCCCATGTGAGCAGAGTCCAATTGTGTTAGCTTCATTTACCTTCTACCGTTCATTCTCTGAACAACGCACAATGTACAATCTAAAATGTACATTCAGTCAACCGTCCGGCATGAAGGAAGAATGAAACTCGGTTCAGAATCCCCATTAAAATATACAAGAATTGGAATGAGAAACAGGCTTGGACGAACAATATAATATAAGGGCGACGGGCATTGATGAGGGAACTTGCGGTATTCTAGAATCTAGAATCTAGAATCTAGATGATTATACATTATACATTGTACACACTTGGAGATAATAGATAGATATGTCTAATGTCTAATGTCTGAGGCCTGAGCGCGTGGCTGTAGTATTGAAATTGATAGGGCTGTTTATAAAGATGGAGATTGGAGATGTTGAGTGTTGAGTGTTGGATGTTGAATGAGTGAGTCAGTTGGTGTGGAATATTATTATGGATTCTGCATATATATCTGCATCTATTCTGTATTCTGTATTCTGTCCCATTTTGATATTTCGTATTTCGTATTATGCGTATGATCCTGTGGAAAGTGATGGAAGGAAATGATTCTGTCTCTGGATCAGTTGATCCAACATCCAGTTCCACTCTTCCACTCTTTCATTCTTTCATTCATCCCTTCTGCTCCAAGGATGATGACGATCATGTTGATGATAATGATGAGGATGACGAACACCAAATGAATAGAAAAAGGATGAATACACAGTGTACAGAATACAGGATCCAGAATCCAGAGAAAAAGCAAATTGTACAGCGTGTACCAGTTTACCATGTACAGTTTTTATCCTATATTCTGTATTCTGTACTCTTCCGTTTATGCCTCTTGAACTCGTATCATTATTATCTTGTCCGTTGTCGGTCCACCAGCATTTTAACACAATGTACAGAATGCTCCTGAAACTGAAACTGAATCTGAAAGTGGAACAGAATACTTTTGCTCCACATTTTCTGTGAGTATCTCATCTGTTCTCCTCCACTCTGAATGCTGAATACTGAATGCTGAATAGAACACATTCTGGATTGTGGGAGAATATTGTACATTGTAGATTCAGTCTGCATGCGCAACAATGTGTAAAATGAAATAATGAAATGAGTCAAGAGAGGAGAGAGAAATAGAATGAGTATAAAAGGCTCATGATACAAGATACATGAAACCTGTACATAAAGTTGATCCACTTGACTCTAGCATCTAGAATCTAGAATCTAGAATCTAGATTATCAGAAATATTTGGAATTCCATTTCCGAAATGCACACATCATTCTTCATTCCACAGTCTACATTCTACATTCATTGAGTAAGCGGATAGAGCACCATCTCCTATACACTTGCATATAATTACAAGTTACAAGTATATACTGAATACAGATACACACATGTATGGACAAGAATCCTTGCTCTCTTTTCCATCGTCATCCTCATCGTCATCCTCATCCTCATTGTCGTGTACCCTCATTCTTGTGTCACGTCATGATGAGTATGCAAATAAGTCTACAGTCTACATTCTACATTCTACATGGATACTCTTATATTATTATCCCGCCTTTTGTACCACAGTATCATTATAAATGTAGACTTTAGACTGGAGACACGAACCACCTCATACAGTTATTCTCTACATTTTCCATTCTCCATTGAAATCCTCCTTTGCTCAAAATATTGTACAATGATATGGATCTTCACCCATGTTTTTTATAATATATATATAAAATATAAAATATGTAATGTTTTATAATACAGTAGCAACTATAGCAACAGCTTTTTCCTTAAGACATCACGAACATAAATACTAAATACTAAATACAAGTACTCATTTCAAAAACAGATTTATCCTTTAAACCCACTTTACACTTTACACTGTACTCATTCTTTCCCACACTCCAAAAGGGGGAAAAATAAATAAAACTCCTATTAAATATATTTTAAATGTCCATGCTTTTTAATCTAGTGTATGAAAAGCTATATGAATTTACTTTGTACATTGTAGATTTTAGAATGTAGGTATTAGCGTAATCATTTGTAGAGTGTTGATGATGTCTGTGCAAATATGAAGTAAATCTAATATTCAGCAGCTAGCTTAGAGATTGCAAACGAAAATGGTCTGCTTTCTGCTGTCTGTTGACCCGTTCCTTCACCCTTTCATTTGATCTCTCTTCTGATCTGAGCCGATCCGATTCCACCCGAGAAAATCAATACCAATATCAATATTTGATGAGGCACCGGGGACTCACTACTCACTACTCCCTCAAATCTTGTTCATTATTCCAGTCTAAAGTTTAAAGCGATGATGAGGATCGTGTACGTGTATATTGAACGGTGTAGTTGTGATATTTGATATTTGTTGTTGTTTTAAGCCAGGAGGGAAAGAGAGGGAATTTAGGAATGAAATGGGTATTTGTTTCATTTCTTTGTATGTAATTTGCATGTAAATTTCTCCTGTGCGATGCTGTATTTTATTTTGATTCCACGTCATGTTATACTATTTTTTGTTGTACGTTGTACACTGTACATTGTACATATTAGCATGTATTGAGCAAACAAGGATGAATGAGTGAGTTACGAGTTGCCATTTACGAGTGAGGAAAAGCCGTTTAATGGAAGAGGGTAAAATTGAACTGGAAACTGGGACTGGAAAGTGTCGTTGAAATAAATACATGGTAGATGTAATCGGTTGGATTCAAAAAGAGGAGGAGGATGAGGATGAAAATGATGGTGGTGATGAGGATGAAGATGAAAATGAAGGGGGAGAGGAAATCATGTGTTGAAAATAGGCATGTCATACTCCTTGAGCTGTCTGTCGCTCTTTTGAAGCATAAAAAAGTCTGGGAGAGCGGAAAAGCGAAAAGCGAACAGAGACAAGAGACAAGAGACACGAGAGAAAAGAGACGACTTGAAGGAAAGTTGAAGGACGAATTGAAATTTGAAATTCATAGGGGACGGCCATAAACATGATAAGTCTCATAGTCATTTGTAATTTACAGTCAACAGACAGCAGAGGGGAATACAAAATAAATTCAAACTCAAATACAAATACAACTGCAAATTCAAATTCAAATTTGGATTTGAATTTGAATTCAAAGTGTTGGTGTATAAATAAAAATGTCCTCGTTGACTTCACTTGATTTGTCCTGCTTCAAGACTCAAGACTGATTGCTCAACTCACAAACATTTCAAGACCCTTTTACTTTTACTCAAAGCATTTTCCCTCATTCCTCATTCTTCATTTGTTAGTCATCATTTTACCATATTTTATACATTGTTATCCATACATGTACATAAAAAGTGGAAACAGGCAGCTAGGAAAATTTATAGACAAGAATTTATAGAGATTACATAGATTCCGTATTTTTTAAAGTTTTTAAAGTATCAAGGATGAGAAATTCACATTAAAAAGACAGGATTTATAAATTAAAATTGGAACTTTATTTTTGTGAAAGATTCTCTGTATGATTGTATTATTATTATTATTACTATCTCTTTTTCTTTAAAATGACCAGGGGCTTCAATTTCAAATTTATTAGAAAATTTGAAATTCAAGGACGGATGACCAATAGCAAATTGGTCATCAGTCCGAGAAAGCAGTCTCTCTGCAGTCAGCAGTCTAAAGCACTCTCTCATTTCCTTCACGGTGTACCAATTTTATGAACTGGCAGGAAGATTTCAAGCGTACAGAACAGCAGCAGTAGTAGAAGGGAGATTCATGTAACATGTGATATTAGCTGTAAAGTCATCCGTTGGTCTCCTCCTCTTTCTCAGACACATGAACTCAACTCAGCTGAGAAAGAGAGAGAGACGAGCTGAGATGAGTTGGTTGTAAAAGAGTATTTTCCCTATTTAATGGCTTTTGATTTGGACGGTATTCCGTATTCGTTTTCCTTTTCGGTGTTTGGTATTAGGTGGCTGGAAGGCATCTTATTGACTTAAAATCCCCTCCTCTCTTTTCCTCTACTCCCTCTTCATACAGAAATTGGAGATTGGCAAGAGAGAGAGAGAGGGTGGAAATATCAACTCATTTCAAATACCAAATATCAAATACGAAATACGAAATACGCCAGGAGCCGAATCTAGAACCTCGAATGACGGAACATATGAAAGAACCGAACCGAATTAAACACAACTTTGTCGTCAAAAACACGGATACAAACACGTAGTTGTTTGGTTGATTTTGCACCTCCTTTGATGACTCATTTTAATGAAAACTCCAAACCAAGTTGGAACTCAAACTCAAGGTTTGGCACTCTCATTCTCATTCTTGAGCCACTTTCCACTTTTCTCATTCTCTTTCCTCTTTTTCATCATCTCTCCCTTCCTTCCTCATCTTTTGAGGGACTGGATAATGGATAATGGATACAAAAGAATATTGCAAAATGAATCGAGTACATATGGTGTATGGTTGTCAAAAACAGGCATTTCTTGTTTCTTTCTGTTAATTTCTTGACATGATTTTTACTGAAACCTCTGGATAGAAAACTGAAAATAGAAACTAGAAATTACCTAGTATTTACAACTAATAAAAGCTAAAAGATGTAGTAAAAGCTGTAAAGAACTTGTGAACATGATGTGTATTACAGTATTACAGACTACAGACATAAAATAAATACTAAATACATGACAGTACAAACCAGGACAAGACACGACATGACAAGTCAAGGCAAGTCAAGTCAATTCCAATCAAGTAGATTTGAGTCAAGTCAATTCAAGTCAAGAAAGGACAAAAGGAGAATTCATCACACCACCGCCGTCCTTGCCACAATTCCCAAGAAACTCTCAATTTCTGCAAATTCCCAGATCCAACACAATCTTAATGACTTGAAAGTTAAACAAGTCCAGAGAAGGCAAGAGGAGATGATGAAGAGGTGGGATTTTGACACTGATGTTAGTGTGACAATGAGAGCCAAATCAAAATCAATGACAGCCTAATAAATTGACTCCTTTCTATTTAACTAGTTATCAGCAGCAGCAGCAGAACAAGATGATGAAGATGAAGAAGAAGAAGAAGCAGAAGAAACACCATCAGCTCCGAACCACACTTGATTTCATTATGCAAAACATTTGCTAATTTGGATCCTCTCTCTCTCTATTTTATTTTATTTTCTCTCCATTTCATCACAAGACTCTAAATTCTAAATTCTCAACTCTCAAATCTAATTCTGAAGACGAGACAAGACGAGACATTTCACCTCAGTCACATCTTGATTCATTCACTTTATTGAATTTCCGTTGAGACTTTAGACTCCACAAGCTAGAAATTTTAGAAATTCTAGAATTCTAGAATTCCGATTCCGGGTTTTCAATTCTAAATACTGTCCTCTATTTAAGCTCACATCTCGTATCTCGTGTACAAGAAGAACGGAAAGGAGGGATGAAAATAAATTTCTGTGGTGGCTTTACAAGTTTAAGCCAGGATTCTTAACTGCGTATACATTCTACATACTTTGCCACAAACGACAAACGACAAGTAGAGAGAACACAAATGAGACTGTAGTTTCAAGTCTCTAGATTCTAGCTTCTAGATTCTAGACGCTCTTCTACTTGAAACTGGAATCATTGCATTATGTCGCCTTGATCTCTCCTGACTTTCCTCTATTTCACTGACCAAATTTCTAACCCCGTCTTATTTCTCTCTGTACACATTATTATTATTACTATTATTATTAGATGTACTTATTTAATTATATTGAATCTTGTCAACTCAAACCTCAGACTCACAGCTCTTTTGTACAATATACAAAATACAAATCCCTTGGTATTGGTATTTTCCTCTGTTCCTTTTGTCTCCTCTGAACCTCCCAGCCTGAATTTGCATGGGATAGGATTCCAAATTCCGAATTGAGAATTGGGAAGTTTTAGAGTTTCTTCTGCTTCAATGCCCAACGTTGAATTTGAATTTGACCCAACTCCCTCTGCCTCTCTCTCTCTCTTTTGTACAAACGTAAATAAATAAATAAATGCATGTATAAATTCGGCTAAAGTGGTGGTGGAAATGGAGCTTTGTTTATTGCAGTAGTAGTATTTGTAAAGGCAGAATTCGGAGAATATTCATTCACCCTTGAAAATAATTCCAGATAGTACCAGAGGAAATGAGCGACAGAAAGACAATGAGAAGGAAAAGGACGAGTAATATGTAGATTGCAGAATGTAGAATGTAGAAACGTCGACCTTAATTTCTATTTATTCTGCCTAATATTCCACATTTACACGGCTCACTTCTCACTCTTCCCTCATTTCTCCCAACATCAACAATCCAAATCCACATCAACATCAATATCAAACCATCCCAATTCCAGTCCAATCCAATCCAAATAGATCACAAAGCAACTGCCTGTAGAATTTAGAATTTAGATTCCACAGAGCACAAATCCCATGCATGAAAACAAACACAGAATCAACATCAACAATCAACATGAGCTCATTACATCCCCAAGAGCATTTAAATTATTTATATATGAATTTCAATGAGACCACCAACAGAACACCATAATACAAATAAAAATACAAGTACAAGTAGCTATGTAGAATATAAAATGTAGAATGTAAAATGTTGTTGTGATGAAGATGCAACTAATTACAAATAATTATGCTGGAAAAAAGGAAGCAATTACTACGAGAGAAATCCATTGACTTTTTCACTGTACAGTTTAAAGTGTACAGCTACAAGTCTGAGGAGATGTCGTTGTCGTTGTCAGTGTCAGTTTGGGTGTGAGTGTTTGAGTTTGTGGGAGAGGGATAAATTACACAAAAGAAAAATAATTGACAATTTTTTATTTTTTTTTCATGAAAAAGGAAGGACGGGAAATTGAAAGGGAAAATGTTGACTGACTAATGCACAAACAGACAGACATACAAATACAACTACACAGCACACAACAGCTACAAAACACAAAACCAAGGAACGAAATAAAGGATGAGGAGAGAAAAAGAGAGAGCGACAAACTAATGTGACATGACACCACGAGTGTGCATCACGCCCCCTTCTCTCTCCCGTTTTTTCTCCACTCTCCACTGTACAAAATGCTCCTTGTCATTTTACTCAGAGTCGGAGTCGTCTTATTGCTCATGTTAATTTTGGATTTTGTACGTTTAACAAAGTGGAATGTCGTCAGAGTCAGAGTCAGGAGTAAAGTCAAAGGCAGAGTTGGAGTTGGAGTCGGAGTCTGAGAGAATGAAAGAGTCTGAGACTGAGACGGAATGGAATGGATGAGGAGGTACATCTGGTCTCCAGAGGCGACATTTACTCCGCTGTCTTTTATTACCACTATTATTATTATCATTATTATTATTATTGCTGTGCAGGAAGACGGGCTGGAAATAAAGAAGGTCTGTGTACAATCTCTATACTCTATACTCTGTACAGTGCACATTCATCATAACTCCTCTAAAAAATAAGCAAAGACGGGAACGGGAACGGGAGTAGTTGCAGTAGTAGTAGTGAATAGTATCTACAATCTACAATCTACACAAGAAGAGGAAAAAAGAAATGTTCTGTAACAGTTTTGTGAGGGAACAAATGTAATAATTAAATGAGCATTGGCCTCATGTGTAGATTCTACATTCTAGTTTGTACACACATAACTATATATGAAGGAGAAGGATGTGAAAACATGAATCATCCTCCCATAATAATAATAATAATACTAATAGTAATAATAATAAATTGATCTTCAGAATAAAGTCAAAGTCAAAGCCAAAGTAAGAGCCGGACCCAGAATCAGATTCAGAGTTAGTCCAATTCGAATTTGGATTCGGATTCGGATTCGGATTTAGGTTTCAGATTGTGCAATAAAATTAACGATTTGGAGCGGCCGAATCGGTCGTTTGGAATCCAAATCAAAATCCAAATCCAAATGACATTTCTACACGTATCAACTGGAATCATCCATGTATTCCGTTTTATCCTCTTGTCTAGTCTCTTATCGGATCCACTCTTTGCTCCTCGTTCCATGTTCCAGATCTGTAAAGTAAAAACCAACTGAGGGTTTTTGAGGGGAAATCCGCATGAAATCCAGCACATGTGTGTATATTTGGATGTGAATTTGGATGTGGAGTGTCCATCCATCGCGACCATTCATTGTCAACTAAGTGTGAACAATTTCCCCTTGTTTTCCTCCATCCCATGCATATTGCAGATACAATCTACAATCTACAGGCTCAAGTATACTTATATATTCCTTACATATATTTCTCCTTCCGATCATATCGCTACAGTCTACAGTCGGCATTTATTTTGAACGAGTCAGAGTCTATCTCTTTGTGTGTGAGTCTCTCTCTTTTACATTCACATTCAGAAATATGTATGAAGTTGACTGTTCTCTCTCTCTCTCTCTCTCTCTCTCTCTCTCTCTCTCTCTCTCTCTTCAAGTCTCCAGTTTCCAGTTTCCAGAATGGAGTGTCAGTTGCACTGATGCAAAAGGAAGGAAGGAAAGCCACTTTTTACTCCCGTCCACTCCGCCTCACTCCACTAAACTCCAAAGTCTAAAATCCACACACTCACGTTTCTAGTTTCTGTTTTGTGTTTTGTGTTTTACCATTTATGCGGTACATTCCCACTCAAAATCACTACAAAATACCAAATATCAAACACATTCATGTGGATAAGTACACCTAACATAAGATACTACTTGTAACTTGTAACACGTCATTTCCTTAAAGAAACTCCAAAAATCCAGTCTTATTCAAAAAAAGAGAGGTTCTTTCTCCTCCATCAACTCTAGGAACTTTAGGAATTTTATTAGTGGACTCGGATGAATCCAAAATTCAGAATCCAGAATCCAGGACATGACACGTTTCCACTGCGTTGGTCACATCATCATCAAGATGATCCAAGAAAATCATAATGAGATGCGGACAAGAAAAATGAACCATCAAAATACAATCATGAGAGTCCAATATTCAGGAAGAGTTGGGATTATTTAACGGGGTGTTGGAAAACATGACAGGATTTTTACTGCTTCATTGAGTTTCGATTACCATAAATGAACTCGAGTCCGAGTCCACTTTCCACTTTCCAGTTACAAGCTCAAAATTACATGTTATTACTATTACTTTTACTATTACTATTATAGAGTGGACAAACTGGGAAATGGTGGGATGAAGTGGTGAAAAAGGAATGCAATTTACTTATTTTTATGCTAACGGTCCTCATTTTAATTCCAGTTACAACTCTAATGGCAATGACTCTCAACTCTCTACTCTCAAATATCCACAGACTTGTGTAACTTTGCTCCAAAATGTATCTAAAATCTAAAAGCGTGTCTTCTTTTACATCTCAAGTACATAAGAGAAATAAGCAGAAGAAACGACGCGTTTTTTTTTGCATTAAAATAAATTGGACCAGTTAAAAAAAGTAGTGTGAATCTGTATTTTACATTCACATTCATTCCTCTCATATGAGAAAAGCTCTCGCATTGCAATTGCTGTCCAGCAAATTCCAGCGCTATCATATCTGCATTGAATTGAATTGTACTGTACTGTGTACTGTGTATTAAAAGCACACTGTAGAAATTAAGATTGAGCCTTCTTATTCAAAACTCGAAACTATAGGCTCACATTTCTTTCTTTCTTCTTTTGTGACCAAACTATAAACTTACACTGTACACTGTACAATATACAAATTAATACTTGCAGCTCTCATAGCTAAAGCTTTATAAAGCTATGCACATAATACGCAGACATCTTTTGTATTTGGTATTTTATATTTTCTATTTGTGTGCATATGTTCAATGGAGAAGAAAGATGAATCTCTTTTTCTTCTTCTCTTTCTTTTTGTACTAGGACAGCTCATCCCTTCATTTATTTACGCTCGAGTTTTAGTAGAGTTTAGCTGTTCAAAACCGTTGGAATTTTCCTCCTCCAAAGTATCCTAGATAGACATAGAGATAGATATAAAGAGAGAGAGAGAGAGATGGAAAAACTCAAATCCTCTTCTTTTTCTTTTTCATCTTCTTCTTGCTCTCTTCTTGTTCTTGTTCTTAAATAGTCCTAGTCCTTTTCATATTGTACATTATACATGTCATACGGCAGTAAATAATATTCTGATTCTGTTTTAAATATTTTGTTCTTAAGACCATGAATGGGTTTAAAGTGTATAAAGTTTAGAGTTTGGAGTTGTGAGTGGAGCAAGTATTTAAAAAAAGAAGTATTTAGTGGTGGGTTGGCTGTTGGCTGTTGGCTGTTGGTTGCTGTGCATCCAAATGCAAATAAGCCTTATTACCATTCTTATTAGTATTATTATTATTATTAGTCCAGCTAACGAATTACGAATTACTGCCAGTTCAGTTGAATGCTGAATGCTGAATGTACAAAGTACAAAGTATAATGTACAGAGTACAATTTATCCATATTCCATGAGTACACATTTCATGTGTGAATGTGTGTGGATAGTTAATCAAGTGAGCATAAGCAGGCAGGCAGACAGACAGAGAGACAGACAAGGCACAAGGCAGTCTCTGGAATCTCTTCTATTTTCTTCTTGTTGTAGTATAGAGGAAAAAGTTGGTTTGGTACGTGAACGTCGTATTAACTTTATTCTATCCAATTTATTCTTGTGTGAGTTTTATCCCATCATCAAGGAGAGGAGCAGTGACTAAAAACGTCACTTGTCACTAGTCATAATAATGTACCATGTATCTAGATTCTAGAATGTACAATGTACAACCATAGAGTAGAGTAGCATAGCATAGCACAGTACAGTATAGAAAGAAACAAGAAAGGAATGGAAAAGAGTATTAAGTATTAACTATAAAAGCCCAAGAACAAGAAGAACAAGAAGACTGTCAAGCATAAAAGTAGATATGTGTGTGCATACAGGAATAATAGAATGGAACAAATGGAAATTCTCACTCTGTCACTGCCTTAATGGGCATCTTTTATCCGTACACACGCATACACTCTGTATTCTGTGCCTATACATATGGAATTTCTGTACTGTTGCTCTTCTGTCCTGTCCTAAGCTAAGCACTGCAGCGTACAGTTACTTGGTACTTTTGGTATACGTCTAGTTTGTACAATATCCGACAATAACTTGAATGACAAATTTTGACAAGTTAAGAAAACGATTTAGAGACAGAGAGAAGCCTGGAAATAAATTACAATAACAGCAAGTCATGTCGTCAAATAGACTTTTCCCTTCTTCTTCTTCTATTTCTTCTTCTTCTTTATCCTCACAGCTCACAACCAATACAATACTTGTATGAATTTACATTATACATTACAGATACACATAGCACATAGCCAATCATTTTTTTATGATACATGTATTTTTGTTTTTCTGTTGCATGTACAATGTACTTTGTACATTGTAGCCATTTTACATGTTACACCATAGAGTCAGAGAAAATCTAGAAAAATAAATGTTTGGATCCTAAAAATTGAAATGGAAAGGAAATTTTGACTGGAAAAAGAGGAGGAAAAAATTGTCATGTATACTGTAAATACATTCCGCCTTTTAATATAATGACAGTATGCATTTTTATTTGTACTTGTATTTGTATTTGCATATTCTCATGTACACTTGATGTGTTTATGTTTTATCTAGATGAATGACTTGTCTATTATAGATTACACAAGACACAAGAAAAATCTTTGATACAACAGGAAAAAGGTTATTAGATATTTTACATATCATTCTCGGTTCTCTATAAAATAAAGAAGGGTCTTCTTCTAGCTTTTTCTACTTTTTACTTGTATTCAATATATTCAATAGTCAGCTCATGTGTTTATCTGTGTGTAATAAAATTATTCATCATTCATTATTCATATCGTGTATCACTCGATAGGAGATAGGAGAAGCACTCGTAAGAACATTGATTTAAACCCTTTTCGTTTCATTTCATTATCATTATGATTCTCAATTCTCAATGAGCATGGATAATGGATAATGGATAATGGAGTAAATGGATTAAAATCCCGAATTGGAAACAGAAAATGAAAAATAAAGAATAAAACAATTTAATATGCATATCCTTTTAAAAACAAACTATCCCTTTCAAAGCCTTTTATCTGCGAGGAGCAGAATAAGCATCACAAATAATACATAAAACATAGCATACAGCATACAGCAAGTCCCATATAAAGTATCTTGTGTAATCTTTAAACTGTAAATTGTAAACTATGCTTTTTTTACAAAGTATTACTTTAATCCGCAAAAAACCATGCTGAAATAAGATGGTTTAACTATACACATTAAACGCAGTAGCTTTTTATGATATCTAGTATCAAATATATGTACGTATGAATTTATTATATTATGGTGTACAGTGTACAGTGTACAGTAAATGGGTACTTTATTCGGAGCGAGAGTACAGCACAAAATGAAGTGAAAAGTTAGCCCCCAACTCAATTGTAATTATTGTGACAGTATTCTTATCAAAAGACCAGTCCTACAATAAATACTTTATGTATTATACATGCATCATCCTTCATCCTAGGTCTAGATTTTTTTTCTGTTTCCCATTTTCCAAAATCCTACCAAAGAACAAATTGCACACACATCCACAATCCACAATCCTCAAGCCCAATACATAATACATAATACACAATACACAATTACTATCAAGTGAACTAGGAGCTCGGAACATGACTTACTTATTTAACCAGAGGAGGAAGGAAAGAAGGCTCTCTCTCTCTTTCTCTCTCTCTCCTTTCCAACAAATGCGATCTGATTTTTTGGCAGATTAAAATTCTCTTCTATTCATAATAATATTTAGTATGTACAGTGTACAATGTACAGTGTACAATGTACAGTGTACAATGTACAGGGAGCTGTTCTGTATTTACTAGTAACAAGGGTATCCATCCATCCCTTTAGATGAGTATGATTTGTACACAATTGTGTACAGTGTGCAATGCTCATTGTGTATTGTGTATTTTACATTGTATATTTTATATTGGAGACCATGTGTCATACATCCCTCTCGGTAAAGTAATATACAAATGATAGATGATGGATAGTGGAGTTCCACCATCCAGTTAGAGCGAGATGGATAGATATTTAGATAGATTGAGATAGACATGAAATGCATCCTCAATCCTCATACAACTCAGTCCCAGTGAATCCTTTTTGTGTATGTTTTATATGTACAAATAGATGGATAGATGGTGAATGGGATATCACTATATCATTTGTTAGTTGATACAGTAAGTGAGAATAAAAGTATTTTGGAGATTTTATAGACTCACTCATGCTTTCTTCTCCATTCTCCATTCGTTATATACTACAATATATACGCATATTGTGCATACAACACAGCTACAGTAAATGGTATGTATAATAGTATAATATGTATACATAAGCATGTAAGCACTTTATCCTCTTTCACGTCTTTTCAACTGTACTCGCTACTCTACTCCATTCCATTCCCTTTTGCTTTATTCTCTAGCTGTAGGAAATACATGGGTGTACATACCACAACACACACTGTAAACTGTACACTGTACACACGTATTGAGTATTGAGTGTGAAAGAAGGAACGTTTTTCAAACGGACGTTTCAAAAATCCCCTTCTTCTGAGCTGTACCCTGTACTCAGTACTCAATACCCAGTATTGTACATTGTGCATTGTAGATAGTTTACCCTTGTACAAAGTACAAAGTGTAAGGGACAGAAAGAGACGTTTGGATCATGGTTTTGTCAATGTTGTCCCCATGCTCAACGTACAGAATACATAATACGTACGGTAGTTCACAATACAACATTGGTTTGCTATACATTTTTACAGACTCGTATACTGTATACCGTAGGAAATAATGTATCATTTAAACGTAAGATGAAGATTCTCTATTTTCTAGACCCTGGAAGTTCTTCTCGTTGTATCTCTATTCTCTGTTTCTGTCCTTAGCAAAAAACGGAGTGAAGTTGAAGCTGCTACTTGCCGTTGCCATTGCTATTGCCAAGATAGATAGATAGATAGATAGATTGACAGGCCCTTTTAGTAGAAAATACAATCATAAAGATGGTTAGGCTACGAGCAAAAATAACATGTCTCCTCAAAGAGTGAGAGCAACGGAAAACGGAATACTCAACGTTGAATATTCAAAGCATTGTTAAAAAAGAAAAAAAGAAAAAGTAAGATAAATAAATGAATGGCGGGATAAAAAAGTGAGAGAATCTAATTAAAAGTTGAGTCTTTTATCTTTTCCTCCAAAGCCAAAGCCAAAGCCAACTCCAATTCAACAGGAAAAAATCAAAATGGATTGGTATTTGGTATGAATACCGTACTGGGAAATTGTCTGTATTGTGAGTGTAGAAAGGAAAAGAAACAAAATTCAATTTTATGAAGAGAAACTGGATTAAACATTGAATTTTATTTAGAATCATGTTGCCGTTGTCGACGCCGATGCCTGTGAGAATAGAGGAAAGTATCTGTAAAAGTCTAGATTTTAGTGGAGGAGGCAAATCAAATACATATTGTAGAAAGAGAAAAGAATGGGGAAAAGATCGGATCGGATCTGATCAGATGAGATGAGATCAGACATGAGACCAGATTCATCCCGAAATGAATGAATGAATGAATGGATGAATCCGCTTTTCCATCTCCATATTCTTTTCAATATTTTCCCGTCTCAAATGAGAATATTGTGTATTGTGTATTGAAAAATATACAATGTATATTCTGTATCGGATCACATAAAATATAAAATATAAACTATCTCAACTCAATCAATTGTGTGTATTCGGTGTTCGGCATTGGGCATTCGGCGAGTTGTAGATAGATACAAAATCTTCGCCCCTCGATTCATTCCCAATTCCTGATTCCCGATTCCAGATTCACGACTTGTATATTTTGGGTTGTCAAATCTCAATTCTGGACTTTATTGGCATGAAAACGGTTTGTTACAGTCTCCGCTCCCTCTCATTTCATTTCATTTCATCATCCGCTCCTTCCTCCTCATTTCATATTCTCCTTCTCAATCCTCTTGATTTTCTCATCTTTTCATCTTCTCCAGGCAAACACTGGACTGGATTTTGGATTTTACATGAAAACATAAAACATAGAATATGGAAACAGATTCTTGTGTGTTGAGGAGGATTTTCATGGATGAAGTCAGAAGACCGAAGAGAGAGAACGGGAGGAATGTAACCATATGGGGATTTCCTGCCCTGCATCACCGTTTTTCATTGTTTCCTTTTCCATTCTCCATCCTTCATTCCATGTACATAATATTATTATATGTATTATTATATGCTAGAAATTTCAGTGTGAGTTTGATTTTGTTGCAACCATATGTTACAGTAGACTGTATTTTATATTGTAGATACTTTGGCAGTCCCATGTTAGAAAAGCTTGTGTCGCCGTATCAAACTTGATACTCCACGCTGCATGGTCACAACCGCAGTCACTCACTTTTCCCTTCATATTCATGTGCATCCTCAATACTTCATACTTGCACTCTTAGTCACTGCCCAAATACCAAATCTCAAATCTCAAATAAATGGAATAACAAAATAAATACACGAGGACCAAATTTCAAAATATGGGGAGATTTCCACTTCCACTTGTTTTTGGTTTGTCATGACTTCCGTTTGTATTACATTTTGGATTTTGGCACAATTTTTGAGCGTGTGAGTAAATGAATATAATAAATGAAATATTGAGCAGGAGATGAAATTAATGAAAGGATAATTAACACCATTTTAATACACTTGTTTTGGATTCCAGACACTAGACACTAGACAAATGTAGAATGTAGAGCAGGAAATATAATACGATAATGGTTTGGTTGAGTGTTGAGAGTCGACAGGATTCAAATTTCAAGAGACATCATGGAGACTTTCCATTAAATCCATCTCTCTCTCTCTCTTTCTCTCTCTACTTCTGTACTGTATCTATCTATCTATACGTGAAATGCATCTGATATCTCATGTGTATCTATTTTCCGTGCATGTTCACTGTTCACTCTGAATCCTAATTGTAATCCAGTCCACTCTACTCTCTGTAGTTTGAAGAATTGGAGCTGGATTTGAATTCAGTATCTAGAATCTAGAATCAGCATGGACTTTACATATTTCCAGTTTACAGGAGTATTTACACAGCTACTTCATGTAAACAAACATGAGAGGATAATAATAAACAAATGCGAGAGTATTAACAAGAGATGATGAGAATGGAGAGATTTTCCATCTGTTTCTATCTCAAATCTACAAAGTACATGCATATCTGTGGTTGTCATCTTTTACAAGTACAAACTGGAGGCTGTAAAGTACCCATACTTTTACTTTTATCTCCATCACCTCCTGTTCATCCTTCATCCTTCATCGTTTATTGTGCATACATACTTGTAAATACAAATGGGTAATACTTTTTGACGGGTGGTTGTCCGTTGTCCTTAATACTAAATACTACATACAGATGAGAGTAGCTACTCTTTTTCCTACCACTGAACAAAACACTCTCTCGTTGTTGAGAGTTGAGAGAGAGATAAAATATTATTTACTTTCAACTGGACTGGACTTCATAATAACAGAAACAGAGTGAGACAAGGAGCGTATTAAAGTGTGAAAAGTACTCATCTGCAATCGTCAGAGTATAATGCACAATGTACAGTTTATAGTTTACTTGTACCTTTTTCAATCAACATGATGTAGTGGTTAGCTAAATGCTAAATGTGTGAACTAAGAATTGAGAGTGGCGGCAAGCGGTAGTCTTGTTATCATCACCATCATCATCATCATCTCAAGCGCTTTTATTTAAATGCTGGCATCACGCCTAATGTATCCAGTATCCAGCTAATTGTGGATTGTTGATACATATTGAAAATTGACAATACACAGTCCTCAACTCCCAAACACTATAAACTCTAAACTCTAGAATCTAGACATTAAACACAAACAAAAGGACTAACGAGAAAAAGGAAAGGGACGGAGGAAAACAAGGAGAGGATGGACAAAAAAGTGGATGGGTGAAAAGAAGCGGAAAAACAGAAACGGGAAAAAAGATAGAGATGAAAAGTTAGATAGATAAATATGATATGATGCACCATGTTTGCACAAGTAGATGATGACGATGACTGGGTAGAATAACATGGAACATGGAGCATGTACTTCTAACGTTACACGTACCTACAATCTACAACCATCTATAAAATGCACAGTGTACAGTGTACATTGTACATGGATAGCGGCTGTTCTGTTTGATTCTGGATCTTGATGTTCATGTTGAATGGTGAACGGTTGATGTTGAATGGTTGATGGTTGATGGAGGGCTCGAGTGAAAAAGAAAAGAGAGAAAAAAAGAAGATGGGATCCACTCGGAAATTAATTTTTAAAAAGGAAACACATCTTGATTAAACAGAGAAAATGGATTCCTCCTACACTTTCACATTACACATTACACAAGGATGCAACTGAATGAACTATAAAGTATCAAGTATGAACAATGTACATAAGCTGAGCTGAAGATGAAACGAAAGGAAAGGAGATGAGAGGAGATGAGAGAGGCTAGAAAAGACAGACTCCCACCCAAATATTTTTCTAGGAAAAGGTCTCAAGTGCGAAAAGCGAAAAGGGAGAGAGTTTTTTCTCTCCCGTGTTCAGTGTTCAGTGTGGAGAAAAGAGAGGAAAATTGAAGAATGAAGAATCAAGTTGTGGATCATATCGGAAAGTCAACGTCGACAACGTCTTGAGCCTTGAGTCTTGAGTATTCCGTATTGAGAATTGAACATTGAGCGTCTTCCGTCTGCTTCCTCCTTCCTCCCTCCTGCATCACCCATCACCCATCGCCCATCACATTATCATTATCATTATCCGCATCCTCATAATTTTCAACATGAAATTCACTCCAGCTTTTCCAGCGGAAAAATACGGATACAGATATTGATATCAGGCTCGCTATCAATATCCATTTCCATTTCCAAAGCAGTTCTTCTTCTTCTTCTTGAGAAAGGGCGTCTTTCAAATTAAATTTTCTTTAGAAACCTTCTTTAATGTACAAAATGTACAGCTGCATATTCAACTTTCCATGTTCGTCTAATCTATGGGGAAAAGATGTTAAAAGTGCAGGTAAAACTTTTTTCTTTTGCATAACACAGCATAATACTTATTATACAACTTTTTGAGTTCTGAATCTATCTATTTTACAGTTTCTAGATTCCAGTACCAGCTTCTAGTTTTTAGTACTTCCGTTCTGCACCTTTTTCAAGTTTCTTGGTGTTATCTAAAATTTAGGATGAAAGTACAGTACAAATTGTATTCGTCATTTTATTCTACATATGGGCTATTCCTCTTCACTCTTCACTATTCAGTATTCACACAAACTGTCTCATGTCTCGTTTCTCGTTTGTCGTTTCTGATGGAGGGATAAAAAGTTGTTTTCTACACGATTTAAATGTTCTTTAATGGTCATGTGATGGTTTGAGGGTTTGAGTTTGATGGGACTGACGAGTGAATTTTGAATAGCCTTGAGAGCGGAAAACGGAAGAAAGGGAATATTGATCCATATTTTGCCATTTTTACTCTCAAAGTCCACTCCACTCCACTGATACTCATATTGATTCATGCCTCCAGAGATAATCCAAGTCTTATTTAAGTGCAAACTTTTCACTTTTTACACTGTACTCTGTAAAGAATGACATTGTCGATGTCGATGTCGATGTCAATGCCAATGCCAGTGCCAGCGCCGATGACCGTCAACTTGGAACTTTGGAACTTTGAAACTGGGAAACTTGAAAAATAGATGAAGAACACAACTCAAAACTCAAAACTCAAAACCCCAATCGACTAGATTCTAGATTGACATGCGTCATACCACTTTGTACTTTCTTTACAGGAGACATGGAACACGGAACAAGAAAAAAGAAAGAAAACTCACTCTTTCACTCACTCAGCATCGGTAAGAAATGGACAAGAATTTATTCCACTCAAGAGATGAGAGTGCTTGTATCTATCTCTGTATTCTGTATTCTTCTGTACTCTTTACTTCCTTCTTTTTACTTTCTATTTTCCCCCTTTTGAATAAGTTGTCTCTTGTCCGTTGTCCGCTTCCCATTGTCCCATGACAAAATAGAAAAGTCTGAGTTGTCTGACAGAAAAGGAGAAAAGGAGAACTGGACAATGGAAATGACATCCGTCTGTCCAAGTCCAAGTCCAACTCAAACTCAAACTCAAACTCATGCTCTTTCCACTTTTAAACCATTTCATTTCAATCGACAAAAATATTGTGGACAAGTCCGATATCTAGGATTATCTATGAGAAGAATCCAATTGAATTCAACTCAACTCAACTCAACTGAATTTTACATGTGCTATTTCCAGACTTTTCTTTTTCTTCTCTTCCTTTTACTTTTACTTTTACTTTTTATCACTTCCTCCTTTTTCTTGTACTTGTCATGAATTATCAATTTTCAAACAACTGCATCAAATCCACATCCACTCAAAATGATGAAATGCAAAACAAAAATCAAATCAAAATAAAATGTATAAAAATCAATACACTTTTGAATCAAGAACGAGTTCCTTTCACATTTATCCCACAAATATCCGACTTGAAATGACGAATGCCGAATGCGGAATGACGAGAATGAATGATGAATGAATAAAAAGATAGAGTGCTTCTCATTTCTTCCTCCACATCCCATTTTCCATCTTCCATCCAATCATCATTATCATCATGATTCATTCAATCTCCTTTCATAGATACATTTAAATTTTTACATGTAGCCTCCAGTTTCCTGGAAGCTCCATCCCGCGCACTACATACTTTTTACAGTTTACACTGTACAGTGTTAAAAATCCAGATCCGGATTCTGCTCTTTTCTCTGATTCCAATTCCAAATGCATAAAGTAAATGGTCGTAAATTGTAAATTAAATTGGTTAAATGTCTGTCTAGCTGTCTGTCTGCTCTGTCTTTCAAGAGTAAAAAAAAGAAGAGGAAAGCAGAGAAGAGTAGAGTAGAAAAAGGAGCTTTAGAGTAGAGTAAAGTAAAAAATAAAGTAGAGGAGAGCCAACGAGCCGTGTAGATCACGATTAATCTGGGATACTTTGGAATTCCGTCCTTCAACTTGATTTCTTCAACTCTCTCTCTCTCTCTCAAGCCTTGATTTCCTCTTCTCACGTGTGGATAAAGTATAAAGTATAATAAATAAAAAAGGTATGGTTCTCTATTCTATATTCTATGTGCTTGTTCTTGCTTGTGCTCATCCGAGGAGAAGATTGACCTTACAGGAATATAGGAATAAGGAATATACACTAAACGGTATTTAGTCCAAGGGAAAAATTATAGCTCAAGGGATGACACAGATTAAAAGAACAAGTTGAAACCCAAGTCGAGTTTGTTCCATTCACCATTCAGTGTTCTTGTGTTCCCTGTTCATGTGTGCATACGTACACTTACATAAATGGTAAATCATGTAAGGTTCTGAATCTGATTCTGATTCTGGTTCTGGTTCTGACTTAACCAGTGGAATTTCTTGAGAAAAACTAAGGATGTGAAGAGGAAGGAGAAGGATGGTGGCAACTTGGAGCTGGACTGGAATGGCATTAACAACTTGGAAAGCTAATAAGAGAGAGGAAAGAGGAGAGAGGAGAAAGGAGAGAGAGCGCGTATCACCTGGGGTCGAGGTGCTGAATACTCAAGTGAAAGCACAAGAAGACGAAGAAGAAGAAGAAAAAGAAGAAGAGGCTTCTATTAAAGTCTTACAAACTCTCATTCTCTCTCTAGGTTTTTTATCTCTGGTCTCGTTCCACTCTCTGCTCTTCCTCCACTTTCCAGAGGAGTCGACGCTCGCAGAATGAAAAAATAGCTGGATGTTGGATGTTCGCAGATGAAATGAACCTCACATATACACACACACTCACATACTACATACACCGAGAACAGAGAGACACACACTGCAGCACTTGCAGGCTATTACGGGAAAACACAAAGAAAACACGGGAAGAAAGGGTGGCAAATGTGGATGTTCGTCGGTGGATGGTGAAAAAAAACGGGAAAACTTGATTTCAACTTTTTTCCAAGTTTATCATCGTTAGACAATGTCTATCTCTACAACATACTTTCAACTTTCTACACTCTGCACTCTTTAGACTAGAGACTGGAGACGGTAGGCTTTAGCTACAAAGAGGATCATGTGTAACAAACGTAGAAAAAGAAGAGTTTTCTCTTCCATTCATGTATGTGTGTGTGTGTGTGTTTGTGTTTGTCTGGATGTGTTTGAGAATTCCTGCGTATTTTTGTAATGGCCTTTGAACACGATACGTATTTTCCGGTTATTATTACGGAAAATTGGTTTTAATAGGAAATTCCGTGGAGGAAAAGAAAACTAAAAAAAGCAAGAAAAAAGAGGAAAAGATTCTAGATTCTAGATTCTAGAGTTTAGAGTTTAGAGTCTCATTCCACACACATCACAACTTACAACTTACAAGTCCTTTAGCACACATTGTGCATTTGCACACTCGCACTTCCGTCATTCCCTCGTTCCTCTTCTCTCTTATCTTCTCCTTATAATAATATTATTATTATTTTTATTCCTCCTCCTGTTTGTCAAACTCCAATTTCAAGTCGGAATTCAAATTCAAATTCGAATTCAAATTTGAGTCCAAATGTAAACTTTCTTTCCCTGGAAGGAAAACTTCAACCTTCGTCATGCATTATGCATTATTCAATGCTCAATGTTCAAAGTTCAATATTCAATTCAAGAAGACCGAGTCGGAACAATATTATCGGAAATTGGGAAATTATTAAATTTTACTTTGCTCCTTCTAAACTTTCTCCCGGAGGAAAAAGTCATTTTCAGCTCAAATTGCTTCTTTTCCAACTTCTTTTCCCTTTCCCTTCCTAACGAAACCAATGTCAAGAAAAGGTCTGCGATTCATAGTCTGAAATTTTTCTGTGGTGGATATTTCATAATTGTGACCTAATGGAGAAAGAGAGAAACCAAACCACATGGATTTTCCATCTTTTCCATATTTTCCAGAGTTGAATTCTGATTCTCATTCTGAATTCCAAGTTCACCTTGATTTCCTTTCCACTTTTTTTAAGTAATAGGAGGATTGAATATTTGCATGAAACATGAAAAGGAAAAGATCACCTGAACAAATGGATCAACCGCAGAATAAATCAATGGACACATTCGTCATTTCCTACCGGAATTTAAATTGGATCCAACTAAAATAAATCTATCCATCAAAAAAGATCCATCTCAGCAGTCTTTTAATAAAAGCATCTTCAAAATTTCGCGTTTTTAAAAAATGGCACTGGCAGCTTGATTTGTTTCCTTGTTTTTAAGTGATTTGTGATCCTTTTCTCCTCAATGCAAACGTACTTAAATGTGAGATAGAAATTGAACACAAGTAACTGAATAATGTGAAAAGTAGAGCATATCAAATGATCACTTGTCGAGTGTTGAATACTCTGCATTTATTTATTTATGTCGTCTCAATCCGGATTTTAAAGAGGATTTGAATGATTTTTAAAGAAAAATGGAGCTTTGATAAAACAGGCTTTTTAAATCGGGGTTTCAAGCTTCAGTCCTTTTTTCTAAAGATGGTAGAAAAATTACTGGTGTGTTTTGGTTACGCATACCGCACAAGGAATATGGAAAGAAACTGCTCCCGGGCATTTCATTCAAAATAGAACATGTTTTCCCATGTGTATTTTTCACTGTACTGCTCATTTTAGAAGGTAGAAATACTACAAGAGGAATTTACAATATATTGTCCATTGGCAGAGAGTTGTGAGTTTTACTTGTGAAAACGAGAAAGGTGTTGTCTCTATGTGTGTAAAAAGCAGAGCTCAGTGCAGTTTCTACCATTTGGAATGTTCCTGTACAAAACAATCCTTCATCCGCTCACACACTCACTCACTCACTCTTTTTCTTTTTCTCATGTCCATTGTACCCCCGGCTGACAAATGACCCTGAGAAAAAATTTCAACGTCCAAAACCACAAACACCTTTCTCTTTTCCCACTTTTGCTAATGTGTTATGTACTCTCTGCATGTACATTGTAGAATGTACATGTAGATTGTAGATATGTCTGTAGTCTGTAATAAATCTACAACTGTACTTTTTACTTTTCCTCTCTCTCCCTTTCTCTTCTCGTAGTTATTTTGTACAGTTGAACCGGTATCATGAGCCATGGACAACGGACAATCACCACCTAATTTCATGTAAAACCCCAACAGACAGCTTCAGCTACAGCTACAATTTTTAGGGCATATTCTGATTTACTCTGATTCCGAGTTGTGAGTAAATTGTAAAATGAAGAGGAAAGAGTGAAATCTTTCATCCTCTCTGCTCTCTGATCTTTTCTCTATTTGTAAACGTCAACCAGTGCCCGACAGCTCAACTCAACTCAAAAAGAGAAGAGCGAACAGATTGGACGTTCTAAATTCAAAATTCAAAATCTTAGAGTGGAGTGTCCATTTTACTTTTACATTTTACATGAAAGATTAAAGTTGTAGATAACTAATTTGACGTGATGTGATATAATATATAAGACATAATGGGATATGAAATGTCCATTTTTTCAATTCTCTTTTTCTTGATCAAATTTCCAAGAGTTTCCAAGAGCTTTCAAAAGTGGATATGAGATCAATCGCTCACAGTTCATAATTTATAATCCGGAGGATAAATAAAAAATAAGAGTGTGGAGTGTGCATCTGCAGCTGTATCTGTATCTGTATTAGTAAAAACAAATATGCATGAGCCTTTTTGTAGGAATAGAAAGCAGTGAAAACTGTGAGATGGGATAGAATAAAAAATGCTGCATTTTGGTAAAATTGAGAATCGGGGTTTCTTTTCTCTCTCTTTTTTTTCTTTCTTTTTCAAGCTTTCATATTATGTACTTTGTACTTTGTTCCTTTGGTCGTGGGTTTTCTCTCGCCGTCCGTCAATCACGATCCTTTTTTATCGCGTGAACTTCCATTCCTCTTGTTACTGTTCTTATAGCAGAGATAGGTCATGCTGTATACCAGTATATATTCGTAGTATGTAGTAATATGGATGGATGGATGTTGGATGTTGGATGGTCGGCTCCTTTTCAATCTTTGCCAAGTCGACAAATGTCTGCGTAGTGATCCATCCTCTTCCTCTGCTTTCATACTGAGTGAACCGAGAACCGAGTGAAAATGAGAGAGAGAAAGTGTGATGATGGTAAGTGGCTGCAACATCAAATGTTTTCCAAATATATATGTGTCTACAGTCTACACTGTGATCTGAAATGTAACGACCTTTCTTTTTTTTGCTCCTTTCTTTCTTTCTTTCTTTCACTTCCTTTTTGAATCATTTCTATTCAACCATCCACTCCCATTTCCTCACTCGCAAACAAACATTTATGTAACATGTAGCACTGGACAACAGTTCGGAGTTCGTAGTTCGTCGTTCGTAGTTTATGGATCTTATTTTTTCTATATTTTACCAGTGCAGCTCGTAACATGGGGAAAAGTAGAAATCTCTAGATTCTAGATGAAATAATAGTATTACCTTGAGGATGGTAGAGACCCGAACCGGGTTGGATGTGATATCCTGAGTGTGAGTTGTCCAAATCTCGGTCCACATCTTCATAATTCGGTTTCAGACCCCTCAGCACTCCATTCATCCTCAATGATGTCAGGTCAGCCGGCGCCGGCTCAGGTGGAGAATCCGTCCCACCTACACAAAAAATAACAATTTATTATACATTTATTATATTATCGCACTTTCTACTTTTTACATTCTATACATTCTAAACTCTAGGCATTTCCTGTCATCTCCGTACAAAACTTGAAATCATCATCATTACTGTCATCTCCCAGAGTCTCAAATCTCAAATGGAGAATCTCTTGTGACAAAACGGATCACCGGTGTAATTATTTACTTTTTTATTTTTTATTTTCAAAGCTATTTATGTAGCTGTACTGATGAATGGAAGGTTTTTATTGTAAATAGTAAATATCCATTTAATTTTTCCATTTCTTCTCCTGTTCAAGAAACTACTGCTGAAACCCACCAGCAAACTTTTCCAAAAGCCAAAGCTCCAAAGTTTTTTGTGAAAAGAAAAAAAATGAAATGAAAATGGAGCCATAAAATTATAAATATGTATATGTACAAAATATATCGTACAGTTTTTCTTTTTCTTTTTTGCCCTTTTTTTGTACATATACATTATACATGTACGTTATATTTGATGGTGATAAAACTGAAAGTGACGTGATGCTGGTGTTTGTGTTATCTATAGTGTTGGTGCGAATTACGTTCAAGTATACTTTGAATGCATGAGAGATAATTTCATTGGTAGTTGCTGCTACTTTTACTGCTGTTGGTGTTGCCTTGCCAAAAAAATTCAGGACAAAAAGGGAAGAAACAGAAGAGAAGAGAGCTTAAGTTTGGATAAGAAAAAGAAAGAAAGAAAAAACCAGGAGTAAAAGAAAGAGAAAAAGAGAGATGAGCAAGTACAGGCGCACATAAAAAAAGAAGAAAGGATAGAGATTTATTGTTATGAGAGTGTGGGCTGGAGGTTGGAGGGAAGCTAAAGACCGAATTTAAAAGTTTTTAGCTAAATGAACAAAAACGGTAATCAAATTCAAATCAAAGACATACTCAAGACCATTTATCACCCAGGCTAAAGCCAGACCCTTTCCTTTCTTTTTTCTTTTTCTCACTCTTCCACACTCTTTCTCATTCCTCATTCCTTCTTCCTTCGTCGTCCTCATTCCCTTTCTCGTTCATTATCATTTCCTTTTTTCCCTCTCCCCCTTTTTTCACTACTTGAGTCAAAGTCATAGTCATAGCCATAGCCGTTGCCACTAGTCTGTAGTCTGCAGTCTGTAGTTCCAGGGATAGACAGGACAAAAAAGTGGAATGAAAAAAAGAGAGAAAAATCCTGAAAAGGAAGACGAGTTTTGTACGTTCTTCCTCTCCTTCTACATTCTACATTCTGCAGTACAGACACTACATGTACAATTTACAATGTACATCTATTTAGTTAATGCAATAGAAGAATAGTGTAGAATCTTCTCCTCTTTTTTCTTAGTGTGATCCAAATCCAAATCCAACTCCAACTCCAAATTTATCCAGATCTACAATCTACCATCTAAATTTATACTATAGACTCTACTCTTTACACTTTACACTGTAGACTGAAGACTGGAGACCCAGATCCAAAAAAATGAGGAGAAAGGGAAAAGCCATCTCAACTCACTCTCTTTACTCTTTACTTTTATTCCTCTCACATATCTCATTAAAACTGTGCATAAATAACACTGATCCATAGACGTCGAGAAAAGAGCTTAACGCCAGCCTCTTCCTCTTTCTCTCTCTTTCCCAACAATAGAAATCCATACATACATACACACATACATACATATGCTTGACTTGACTCACTTTGTGAGTCTACTAAAACATCCCTTTGAATTTTTAAGTAAACATCAAACCCAGACTTTTCCTCCTGCAGATAATATTACGATATGTATATTCATTACGCTAAGCCTTCTTTATCTTCTTATTTGCAAATTTGATACAGTTCTACATTCTACATGTACTCATGATATTAAACATGCCGGCAAAACCCGATATAAAATATAAAATAGACAATATACAAAGTACAAAGTACAGTGTAATTTTTGTATAAAACTGAAAATTCCTTACACCTTCATTTTTAAACAAATTCAACCAATTTCTATTGAACTCTTTTGACGGAAGAGGAAATGATAGAATGAAGTGAAATGAAATTGGGATGGGATAAAATGAGATGAGATGATAAAATTTAAGAGGTCATTCAGTTGGGATACCAATGAAAGTCGCCTTTCGTCTTTTTACTCTCGTCTCTTGTTGAATGTTAATCAGGGGAAACGGAAGAAGACAAGACACGAAAAGTGGCCAACTAATAACAAAGATACTTCCCACCCCGCCCCCTCGCGCCCCCACACCTCAATACTCAATACTTATACTATAATATTCCACCCAAGCCCATGCCAAGTGTTTCATAAGGACTAGAGGAAGATGCTTCTGCATTCTGTACAATTTACTATCTGTATTCTTCAGAGTGTACATCGTACATATTACATATTACTTGTACGCGAGTCAATAAAACAGAGCTGGTGAAATGAGTCCGTGTGCACTGTTCAGAGAGAAAGGAATTCAAATCATTTGCCTAGAATACATGTACATCTGCACTCATTGTTCATTGTTCAGTTTGGAAGGAGTTGAAAGAGAAAGTGAAATAGAAGTTGAAGCTGGGGCTCGGAAGTCATAAACTAGTAACCCAGTGAAGACTGAAAGGAGGAAATTACATTATTGCACGTTGTACATTTCTACATTTCTACATTTGTACATTTGTACATGCTCCCACTCTTTCCCTCTTTCCCTCTTCTCCTCATATTTATGTTTATTGTAGCAATTATGATAGCAAATGAGTCGAGTTTATTGAGCATGAGAGTGAGGAGAGGGAATAAATGAAAACCCACACGCGCTTCCAAATACCAAACCGAACCCAACCAAACCAGCCAAGCAACGTTATTAACGAGAACCAGAGAGGAAAAGGAGAGAAACGCGTCGAGTGTGAACGCGCCCGTTTGCAGTGTCAGTGCCTTGAAGAAGCGGAATGAGGATCCTGATCCTGCTGGTTGAGCATTGAGCATTGCAGAGGAGGAGACGGAGAACTAACTACAGCTATAATAATAATACTCTTTACTCACTGGAATTCTACTTGTATTTGGCATTTGCTATTCAGCGTTCGGTATTTGGGAATTTGAGTACTCTGGTATTCTCCCGTTCTGGTATTTGGATACTGGATACACACAAATATAAAATAACAAGCAGAAAGGAGAAAGGACAGAGGACGGATACAATACAGTGCAGAATAGGAGTGGAAAAGTAAAAATTGCTCATTCGACTCTTCTTTTTCTTGGGCTGTGAAATTGTCTCGCTTTCTTCATACAGTCAAGAAGAACAAGAACGAGAAGAACAAGCGTTTCAAATGAACAAAATTCACTTTCTCTCCTCTTCTCTTCTTCTTTTCTTGTATCTGTCTCTGCGTCCTTTTCTGTTTTGCGTGGGCTTGGGCTGGTGCTTGGACGTGGACGTAGATGAAACGCAGTTGAAAGTAAAAAGTATAAAGTGGAAAGTTGAAAGGAAGAAACAGAGGGAAAACATGGCTGGAATTTTACAGAGAGAAAAAGTACTGTAGTGTAAAGAAGGAGAGAAAAAGAGAGAGGAAGAAATAACTAAGCAAAGCTAGTAAATGAAACAGAGAGACAACATGGAAAAAGAGGACTTTGATGTGAAATCCAAAAGAAAAATGTTTTTTTCTCTCTTTCCTAATTTTCTAAATGTATTTTTAGGTCTGATGCACTCAAAACATCGTTTTCCTTTCCTTTCCCTTCGTTTTTCTTTTTCTTTTCTATCTTTTGAGTTCTCGTCCTTTTGCTGCTGTTTCTCCACGTCTCTCTCTTTCTCTCATCGTCATGCTTTCACTCTTCTTCAATGCTCAGTGCTTTTACCCTTTTTTCCTCCATCCCACTTTTAAATAACATGAAAGAGAAAAACTAAACTAAACTTTCACTTCTGTTCTCTGTTCTCTGTTCACATCTCCTCAAATCATCAAAGATTACAGATACAATTATTTTATTACATTTTACATTTTACAAAAATCATGAGCAAGCGTCTTTTCTTTTTTTATGTAAATGCAACATCTTAATCTTAATTAAAACAAATTGTTGAATAGAACTCTTTGTTCAAATTTTTGTGTAGAAATACCTACATTTTTCAAATAATTGAAAGCTTTGAGCTTTGAGTTGAATAGATAATTACGCCTACATTTTTTGGAACTCTGAATTTCTGTATATTTATGTGGCGGAATTCTCCAGAGGTTGCTGACCTTGTGTGACAGGGAATGTCAAATGTGATACACCTTTTTTATTTTCTCTTTTTGTGCATACACATAGATATTCTATATTCAATTTTCCTATGCTTTTACTATAAAAAAGGTGGATGGAAGGAGAAAGGAGCAATTTGTCTTGTTTGTTTCTCTTGTTATTTTGCAAAATCGGATAGCTCTGTACTGTATATTATAAAGTGGATGGATTGGATTCTCCATTCTCGATGCTCCATTCTCTTGATTCTCTTCTGATTGAAATTCAAAAGAAAGATGGAAATAGATAGTATGTATTGTGTACTTGTATTGTACATTGTGTTTTGTATTCATTCATCTTGTATTCTTGTATTTGTTTCTATATTATATCCATCCTTATTATTTATTCTGATCATTATTTGTAATAATTTTGTCTAGAGGAATTTTGCAGACAAGAAAGGAAAGTTGGGCGAAAACCCAAGGAAAAACTAGTATCGAGCATCGAGCATCGAGTCTCGAGTCAAGTATCAAAGGATGAGAAATGAGGGCACAACTCCGCTCCGCCTCTCCTCATTGTGGATTCTTTTGTACCAGAGATTTCAATTAGGTTCTCGTTACTCTACATTATTATTATTTATTATTATTATTAGTATTATTATTATACTGTGTTTTTATATGTATTTGCTCATGTGGAATAATTGAATTCCTCCATATCTATATTCTATATTATTTTATTATAATAATATAATGTGCAGATTTATTTCTCTTTTCATATTTATATTTTGCACATGGTATCAACAATCAACCAGGAACCAGCGAGAAAAAGTGCGGGTGCTCAAAATGTGTAAAAGTATACTATAGGAACACAATAAAGTGAAGCATTGATATCCATGATAATAATAATAATGATAAAAACATGGAAGACGAGTGAAGTGAAATTCGTTTTCGTCCTCGTTTTCGTCCTCGTTTTGTTCCGTTGATTACAATTGAAGAGGAGTGTAGAGCATAGAGCATAGAATTTATTTCTAAGCCAGCATAATTCCTTCCCATTCCCTTTCACTCTAGAATACTTTTCCTCTGCTCTTTTATATTCTAAAATTCTGTATTCTGTCTCCTCTCTTTTTCAAACTGTCTCATTAATTACTGCCAGTCACATCCAATCCACTCCACTCCAATCCAATCCAGTCTCATGTCATTCCATTTCATTTTATTCCATAGAATCCATCCAGTTCATGGTGCAGACTTTGCAAATATTCAAATAATCCTCTCAAAGAACATTTCGATCGCTGTATGTTGTATGTATAGTGTAAAATGTATAGCTATGGAAAATACAAAATGGAGAGAAGGGAGAATTGTCGTCAAAGGGAATTAAAAAAGAGAGGAAAAGTCTTTTTAGGAAAATTATCTGAGCTTTTACCTGTTGTCCTTTGGTTCTAATTCTAATTCTAATTCTAGTTCTAGTTTTCTAGCTTTGGCATTCCCTTTGTTCAGTCCTCCCGTTCATAAAAAGAAAACTTGTTCCATTTCATATTTCAGCATGGATGCTCCATTTAGATATGCACACATTTAATGGGGAATCCTCCAAGTGAAAGAGTGAAAGAGGGAACATGGCTTTGGCTTTGGCTTTTAGTTTTACTTTTACTCCAAGTTGACTTCCTCTTGCTCATTTTCATTTTCGTGTTCATTTTCTCCTGGCCGTGATGAACGGGGCAGAAAGGGGATTTATTTAGATGTGTTTGTAAACTATGAAGAGTGAACTGTTGTTTGTTCAACTACTCACTCACTCTTTCACCGACAGCAAAAGTAGAAGAAGTAGTAGTAGGAGCAGGAGACGGAGGAGGAAACAAGAGCCAGTCCATTAAATCCGATTCCAAAAATTGAGAGAGAACGAGTTAACTCATAACACAAAAACAGGAGAACAAAACAAAACAAAATCTCACGTTTTCCAGGAAATCCTAAAAAGTCATCCTCTAATTTACTATTTACTGTCACTGAATCCATCAGTAAACAGTCTACAGACTACAGACTACATTCAACACTCAACACTCATGTATTATGTGCAGAACTGCCGGGAAAACCGGGGAAAAGTTGAGAGTAATCACCGTGAAAATTGAAGACTTTTCGGATTAGGATTTTATCTCTAGGTAGTTTATACTATAAATATTTTGTACCCTGAAAACTGGAAGCTCTAGCTTTCCAAAGTAACTTATAACAAAAGGGAACAAGATAAATAAATAAATGAGTAAATAAATGTGTAATTATAATACCTTCCGGGCAACAGTGTTAGTTCATTACATTTCGAGAATTTCGAGGTTTTAGATTTTAGCTTTTAGCTTTTAGATTTTGATAACAAAGTGGCCAAGAGAAAGAGGAAAAGGACCAAAAAAACCATGGGGAAAAGTGATTAAATTTCAAATGAACTGAAATTAAAAGAGTTGTTTTGGTCATTTCCTTGGTTTGGTTTGGTTAGGTTGAGTTGATTTGGTTGTGGTCACAACAATTATCAAAGTACAAATTATAAATTTCATTCATTTATTTATCAACTAAATGTACAAAGTACAAAGTACAAATAGACTTTGATTACATAATTCAGCGTGACTAAATGACTGCCTGTCTGAAGAGTAAATAGTAAATAGTGAATAGAGAAAATACTTATACTTGGAAGAGTGAGGAAATGAGGTTTCTACCATTTAAAATACACCTACGTTGTCCATCTCCATTTTCAATGTATAATATGTAAAGAACTGGAGTTGTGAAATAAAAGGAATTAAACTAGAATTAATCCATCCATTAAGCTTACCCACTACCCACTGCACAGTACACATCTTTCATAAATAAATTACTCAAATAAATTGAGCATGTTGAAACAAAGAAGAGAACGATTTTACGGAGCTTCCCATTCTCAATCCAAATAATAAATAAAGAGTAAAAAATGAGAAGGGAAAAGGGACAACAAAAAGACTGAGACTGAGGATGATGTAAACAAGAGGAAGGATAAAATATAAACATAAATATAAATAAATAGGAAATGAAGTTATTACAGAGTGCTTATTTATTCATGGATTGTGGGCTGTGGATAATGGAGAATGGACAATGGACAATGGCGTCACACAGTCCAGAAATCCCGAATTTATGAATGAGTTTCCCATAAATACATGTGTATACATGTGGAAATACTGGAAGCCTCTTTACTCTTTATGTGCATTTGTATTTATTTGTACTGCAATTAACTGATAGCTGTTAACTGTACTGGTATCACTCTACCCATCTCCATCTCCATCTAAATGTAATCATAATCATAATCGTAATCACAGTTTTATTTCATGCGGGTCTCCAGTCTCAACAGCGAGCAAAGTGAGCAAATAAACAAACCAACCAACAGACAAACAAACAAAAGTAAATGGAATGAATCCAGCACCGAGCACTGAGAATCGAGCATCGAGGATCGAGAACTGAAAATAGAGAATCAAGTTTAGGAAGGAACTTTGAGCATTTATCTATCTACTTTTCAACTATTCCTTTCTGCTGGTTGGTTCTTCTCTCTTCTCTTCTTCTTCCCTTCTTTCCCTTCTACTTTCGCTCTCTTCCTCTGGTTCTCGTACAAAATTGATTATGCGGTACGGAGGAAAATACGTCTCAATTAGTATGATTAATTTACTTGGTAATTCAATTATGAGAAACGAAATGCACTTATCATCATTAGTATGCAAATTCTCACAGGACTTTTCTCTCTCTCTCTCTCTGTCTTTTCTCCTTCCACTCTGTTTCATTTGTCCCTCTTTTTCATTCTCAGTTTACAATACACCATTCACAATTCACAGTACTGCACACCCAACTCTTATAGATAAAATAGTAAAGAGTAAAGAGTAAAAGTGAATGAAGCAAGTGGAGAAAAAATATTTGACTTGTATTTTTTGTCTCACTTCCCTCTCATCCTGATCCTGATCCTGATCCTGCAACTGCAATTAATTTAGTACAGTTGAAAAAGAATGAGTTGTGCCTCACTCTCATATCCACATATAAAAGTTTGAGGTTTCTCCTTCCCTTTCCTTTTTATTTGGAGTCTTGAGCCTTAATGTCTATCCCTTTCTTTCCTTCTCTGGGTATTAAATAGAGAGTACAGATAGATAGAGCGTTTGAGATTGAACGGAGTATGGAGTATGGGTATAAATGTGGATTTATGTACATGGGTGAAAGGGACATATCTTTTGTTTAATGTCCTTCTCTGTCTGTGAATATCTGTGCATTTGAGCATTTGAGCATTTCAGGAGGAACAAGGACAATTGAACATTGAACAAAGAAACGACCAAAAAGAAAGAGTAAGTAAGTTGGGCAAAAGATCTTAAATTACTCCACTAGAAGACTCTAGACTTGAAGCTCGACTGGAAGAGGGAAGAGGGAATGAGGAAAATGTAGGATCGTTTTTGAACGAGTTGGATTCTGGATTTCTCCACCTCTTTCACTTTCCCTTTCCTTTCCTTTATATCAGATACTTTCTTTTTAACTGGCTCAAGTAGGAACGAAGAACGAGGACCTGTGAATAGGCATAAACATACACGTATAAGAAATACTTTGAGTCGGAATCTATGTCTATGTCTTCCTCCTTCCTCTTTCCTCTGTTTTTGTCCTGAATGGAGGATCTGGAATCCAGAATCCAGAATCCGGAATCCCCATTCACATTCACATTCATTATTCCTCAACCATTCTATTCTCAGCCAGTCATTCCAACGAGCTAAATTTTCTCCAACTAAAACAATTTTTCTCCTTTTCTTTGACGGCCGAGCTCTACTGTCTACATGTATAGTATAATGTATAGTCTATATTCAACTTTCTATGTTCTATATGATCCATTACTTGTATGTTCGCGTATGAAAAAAGTACACCTATACATACAAATGAATGTCTATACTTTTTCGGGTTCTACTTATTTCTATCGTATGAACACTTTGTTATATTCAGGAGCAGTGCAGTACAGTGTATGCAGTATTCAGTAGGTGAATGTTATATTATATTATAGTGTTGAGTCATTATCCTCCACCTTCTCTTTTTTATGAGGAGCCAGTCCACTTTCTCCATATTATTACTTTATTATACTCTGAATTTTATCTATATTATGACTTTTTCATAGTACCAAAAAGTGCTGAAAGTAAGGAAAGTAGGACAATGGTATTGATACTGATACTTGGAATGATATCAATATCAATATCTATCTCGAAAGAGAGTTGAAGAATTTAGTCCATGGTGCAAATTTTCTTTTATTACAGTAAAATATATAAAAAATGAGGGCCTAATTGAGTTTAGTTGAGTTGGAAATGGGAAATGGGAGAAGAGAGCTTCATTAAATATCCACAATTTAAAAGGTGGTGTGAAAAATACAAAGTAAATATCGACAGGGATAACTAATTAGCAAACCTATCTTTGCTGATTTCGATAAATGCTGGTTCTTCATCCAAGATAAAAGAATCCTCGTTTCCTCGATTACTTTTCCTTCTTTTTGTATTTTTTTTGTTGTTTTGTACTTTGATATGGAGATATTATATATTTTCTCCCTTTTACTCATAATCCTGCACTTTGTACCCGGTGATCCCTCTTTTTCTTTCCTATTTCCTACAGATATTTTTTCCGCTTCCTGTTTTCTATTTTCCCCTTCTCTCTTCTTTACTAACTTGGTGTTTGAATTATTCGAGGCTTCGAAGCGGAGAAATGAAGAAAGACAAAAAGAAGCGATGGAGAAATTACACAGGAGACGCTTTCATGATTCTCATGATTCGTAGAACCTTGCCATCAAATATAAGATAAAATGTACACTGCATTTCAGTCAAATACACAGAACTTGTGAGATATACCTTACACTTGCTCCTTTGCCATGACGCCATGACATTACATTACATTACACGCTCTCGCTACTGCCTTGCCCTTTCTGCATTTCTCCATTTCTTTCTTTCTTTCTTCGTGCTACATTTCCTCCTTTCCCTTCCATATCTGTATTCTGTATTCTGTACTTTAGTATTTTGTATTGTGTATGTCTTTTTATTTTCCCCGTCTTCGTCTTTCCTTCTTCGTCCACCGTTCTGTTATGTTGAAGGCTGTCGTTTGTTCCTTGTTGCGAAAAGTAATTTGATCTGAGAAAATAACATTCTGCCTCATGTCCCACACATACGTAATGAGACAAAGGACATACAAGAACAAGAACAAGGAGAAGAAGAAGAGGGCGACGAGGACAAAGAAAACACAGTTGGAAAACTTTGCTTTTTGTCTTTCGTCTTTCAACATATCCTCGTCCTCGTCCTCGTCATAGAGACGGTGTACGGTACATGTGTCAAATGTCATATGTCATACTTTCAATGTTCATCCATTATTCCATTATTCTCAAATGGATTTCAACAGGCCCAACACAATAACACAATAACAATAGCCACGTCAAATCACAACTCAAAACTCAGCACAACTCAGCACAACACTTCCTTTAGCTAATTAGAGGAAATTTCATCAGCTCTCAACCCTCATAAAAATCAGTAATGAGGAAAGTATAAGTGTTTCCCCTTTTTTCCAGTTTAATTCCAATTAATTTCAAATTTATTCACATTTCAAAGGAAAAGTATTCTAGATTCTAGATTCTAAGTTCTAGAATCTAGAATAGGTGAAAAAAGTACAACAAACATCTTGCTTATATTTTTACTACAAAAGTAAAAAGTAGAAAGTATAGAAAGTATGCTGTAATTAATTTTAAATGTATAGAGTATAGAAACAACAATGAGAACAACAGTGCTGCTGCTGTTGTGTTGTGCAGTTCAAGTTGTAGTTGTACTTTTACTTGTACTTTTATGATTCTGGTCCCCTATACAAAACTACATGATGCGGAATTGCAGTGAGCTGAACTGAACTGAACTAAAGTGAACTATCCTGTATAATTTATGAATGAAGTTGAGTCGAGTGCAGAGTGAACTGACGAAGAAGGAAGAAGGAAAGAATAAGAATGAGAACGTCGACAAAAGAGAATACGAAAAGGAGAGAGAAAAAGAGAGGGAGCAGAGAAATTGAAAGGATGATTGTGCTCTCTCACAAACTTGCCTTGCTAATCAATCAGACGGAAGGCTCCTTCTTTTCCTTCCTTTCTTTCTTTCTTCGCTTGTTCCGCCAACTACCAAAAACTGTAAGGACAACTAGGACTTGAGCTCGCGCTACTTGTGTACAATGTACAATGTACAACTACTCCTCTCGTGAATCGTCAACTGGAAGACTGGGAAAATGTACCAGGAAGAAATAAAGAACCAACCAAAGTCATGTCGTAAGAGTATTCAATCAGTTTTCCATGAAACCATCACACTCCAAAATGTAAGATATAGTTAGTACAGTTTGAAAAGAGGCAAGGAAAAAGAAAGGGAATTTTTAGTATGAAATTTCCTCGAGTCTCGATTTTCGATTCTCGATTCTCGATTCCCCATTCTCAACTCCAACTTCAATTCCAACTCCAACTCCAAGTCCCAAGTGACAGTCTCCAAGAAGAAGTTGAGAGTAGAAAATTGAACATTCAGGACTGAGTAACTTTAGAAATGCACTATATTTTAGTGCATCTCAATTCTCAATACCTAGTATTTTTAATCTCAGTATTGCATGATAATTTAATAACAACGTTGGAATTACAGCGTTTGGCAAGTATAAAACAAAGCATATTATAAATCTTGAATACAGGCATGATTTCCCTTACTAATGTTTCATGTAATTCCAATACAAAGTATATTCTTCTTATATGAGTATCTTTGTCATTTGTGCTGGAACCATCTTTGGAGTAGTTCGGAGTATTTTGATATTTTGATATTTGATATCGATCCATTATCTAAAAATCTGATACTCTGAGGCAAAGTGTGGCATGACATGGGATCGTAGAGCGTATGGCCTGTTACGGTTATGGTGTAGATTGCATTTTACAGCAAGATGCAACCTACACCTTTGTACTAAATTCAATGCAGAACAGAAGAAGAAGAGGAGAAGACAGAAGCGGTGGATGTTCGCATGAGTAAATGATGAGGAGTAGTAGTAGTAAAAATACGAGTAATACGAGTAAAAGTAAAAGGGGAGAAAGTTTCAAGACGAGTAAAGTTGGAGAGTTGGAGAGAACATGGTGTCATTTTTATATGTATTATGTATTTTATACATGACATGGCATCACTTGCTTTTGCTTTTGGTTTAGTTTGGTTTAGTTTGGTTTGTTGGGGCTTACTTTACTTAGGTTATTTTACTTTACTTTACTTTAGTGCAATATGCAGGGGAAAACAGGGGAGCAAATGCACACAGTTACTCGGATTTTTTGAACACGGTCTGTACTCTGTTTTCTATTTTATTGTTGGGCGTCGCCTCCATTCCACATCGACTTTCTCTCAACTCTCAACTCTCAACTCGCTACCTGGAAAATGTCTGTTATATTAGACTGTAGTATCTGTATCTGTTTCTTGTGTCTTCTATCTCTTTGGGATAATTCCTCAAGTAATGGGAAGGGGAATGGGGAAAGCTGCTTTTCCTCGCTGCCTGCCGTGAGGCAAACGATTGGTATAAAACCCTAACCGAATCTAATACAATACAATTACAGGACAGACATTTACTTGTACAAAAAATACAGAGAGACAACTCAAACAGAACTACAGAAATAGAAACAAAACCAGAGGTTGTTTTCATTTTGTAAGAAGAATCTTGTGGACAAATCCTCAAACTACTTCTTCTATTGTACTTGTGTACAAAAAGATGTTTTTATTTTTATTTTTACTTTTATTACTATTGTAAACCGTAGGACAATTTGTAAAAGTGAGGTTTAACTCCATACCGTTTTGTGTAATGTTGAGCCGGTTGGTGATGTTGAGTCCTTGATGAGAGTCGGAGTCGGGGTAAGTTCCGTCTGACCTCTCGGAGGAGGAGTCCGGTTCCGAGTCGTCATTGTTCCCGTTCCTATGGTTATGGTTATGATGGGAGAGGTGGTGGGAGCGGTTGTTCGTTCGACTGGGTCGATGGGACGAGTGCGTCCTCATTTTCCCCCCAGTTCCATTCCCATTCCCATTGGACTTTTTCCCTTGCGTGCCGTGACCTGTGGAGGTGGAGTAGTGGTGACCTACGAGGTCACGATCACGGTGATCTCTGTCCCTATCCCTGTCACGGGTTAGGTCGCGATGAGTGGTGTCCGGCTCACAGTAAATCCCATTTGAACGAGGAGTCGTCCCTTGAAAACGATACATTACAAATCAAATGCTGGAGGGACGTTGGACTTTGGAATATAAATCCAAATCCAAATCCAAGCGTCAGTAAGCACGTTTTCTTTCTCCTCAACTGTAAAGAAAAAAAAGAAAAAACATTGTCATTTTATTTATAATATTGAAAAGTTTCTCCATTTTCCATCTTTTTTTACATACTTGTAAATTCAATGATTTTGTCGACATCAGTGTGGATCAAAAGTCTAGTAAAATTCCAAATGCACCGCTCATGTTGAGGGAAACAAGGAGGAAGGTAAAAAACCAAGTAAAAACAAGTTGGAAAGGTCAAAGTTTCACGTCCGTGGACAAAAAAAAAGTTGTTTTTGCAAGATTACAGATATCTCATCTCCTGTTATCGACAAGGTAACTTTAATGCATACAAATGGAATAGAATTTTAAGGTATGAAATGCTCCAAAAGAGAGCGAAAGAGAAAGATAGAAAATAGAAAACTCGCATTCAGAATTCAAATCTATACGTCAACTCTAAATTCTGAACTCCAAATGTATACAAAAAAGGTAGAGAAAGAGAAAGCGAGGTTCTGTCAGATTTCTATAATACGATATTTTATATTGTGTATTCCGTACTCCGTACTTTTTCTCAATTTTGTGACTTTGGCCCAAATCCTATTTCTTGCATTTCACCAAAACTCGTACACCGTGCATTCTAAGGACATACATGTTGATGTTGATGGTGATGTCATGAAAAAGGACTGGAAGAAAGAAAGGAGCGAGCGAGTCAAAACTTGTGATTTTGACAAATTTGCATTTGCATGAGACTCATCGAGACTTGGAGAAAGGATAAGACATTGATTGTAATGGATGGCGCTCCTCGTTCTTTATTCCTTCCCTCTGCATTCTAAATAAGCTATGCATATCCATATCCACACTCGCGTTATATTACATACAAGAAGATTGGATTCATCCAATCCAATCTACAGGAATCCTGTACAACCTCATGCCGTTTTTTCACATAGATCCAAACATTCAAGTTACACATTAGAAAACTAGTTTTAGTACTAGTTCTTTTCCTGTACACAAATTTCCATGTTATCCCTTGAATTTGTCCTCCTCCTTCTCCTTCTCCACATATTGTACATACATGTAAATATACTCTATTTTTCATACCCATGTCCCCTACTCCATCCTCTTTCTACTACAGAAAAAAGTGTAAAGAATCTAGATTGTAGAATCTTGGCCTGGCAGGTTTTTCTCCAGCAGGAGTAGCAAGAAATCCAATTTATTTTGACTGTTCATTTTTTTTGGTGGTCCGTCTAACTCCAACTTTAGTTCCAAAGCTCCATCGTTCCAACTGTAAGGAACGGAGAACGGAGAACGGAGCCGTTACTCTGTTAATCTGTACATGTCATGAGGAGATGAATATATTGAGAAGGGGTCAACCAAATCCGATTTTAGGATTCAACCATCACCTCACCCCTAAAAAAAGCCTAACTCAACCAAACCTAAGCAAAGAAAAGCAAAGAAAAGCAAAGGAAGGCAAAGGAAGGACGAAGAAAGGAAAAAAGAGGAAGAAGATAAACGACTTTAATACAGTGGGAATATAGCCGATCTCTGAACTCTCCTTTCTCTCAATCTCAAAACAACTCTATCACAAAAGTCCACAGTGTACAAAGTACAGAGTACACTTTATACATGACACTCACAAGATATATTCACCATTCACCGTTCACCATTCACCCTTCCGCCTCAATCCTAAAATTACTATATACAATATACATTATACATGTCCTTTCCCCTCTTTTCACATCTTAGGGAAGAGTGTGGATTGTGGATTGTGGAGAATCACACCACACCACAACACAGACAGAACAGAAAGTACAGCTTATATCACATATCAAATGTGAAAGAGCAAGCAATAAACATACCAGAGCAGATCACACGAGCACGAGAGAAAAGAGAAATGCCCACTGTACAGAGAGACAAAGACACTTTAATAACCATGTTCCAGCTCAAGTTCACATTCAAGATTCCCCTTACTTCTCTTTTAAAGATGAATGTACAAAAACATTCCAAGGTACAAGATACGGAACACAGAACACACAAGAATACAAAGACATACATTTGTATCTGTATCTGTATTTGCATCCTCCGGATGGATCCGAAACGGAATTTCATAGCAAAGTCTGGACAATTTCTTCATCTCTGCTATTGTATCTGTAAACTGTATCTGTATCTGCTGTTGTATCAGTGGTGGTGTGAGAGTGGTTGTAAATTGTGGCTAGAGGTCACACCAAACTTGAGCTCTAGAATCCACAATCTAGAATCTAAAATCTAGAATTTGGAATCTAGAATCTTGAATCCAAACTCCAAACCAAAGTTCTAAAGTCATCTTTCTTCCTTAGAAACCAGAACCAGAGGAATCTTGCGAAACAGTGAATATACACACTAAACACAGATCCACACAGATATGTGCACTGTTCAAAGCACATAGCACATGGTTTTGGAATAGAGAGATAGATTTTTATAGGAAATCCACTATGGAAGAAATAAAAGTATGTACAAAATAGAAATAGGAATAAAAGTAGAAGTAGAAGTAGAAATGGTTTTGTTGGAGGATGAAGAAAAGTGGAGTTGAAATAAATTTAAAGTTCAATTTGCCACATGTCTATCCATATTCTCCTCTGCTTTGCTTCTATGGTTTTGTCCATGTTCATACTCATGCTTATTCTCAAACTCATGCTCATGTCTCTTTTCTTTTTTTGCTTTCCTTGTTCTACTGCTGCTGCTGCTGCTTGTTCTTCACATGCAAAATGTAAAATGTAGTTGGTAGTGTGGTTGGTAGTGGACTCTTTTTGTCTATAGTGTCTTTGTCTGTCCTCCATCACTCTCACTCTCACTCTATTGAATTGGATTGGATTGGACTGGATCGAACTGGATTGAATTGAATTGGACTCCACTAAACTCTGCTCAACTGAGCACTGAACAGAACAGAACAGAACAGTGGCATTGAAAATGGAATAGAGTCAAGTGGGTTTTCTATTTTGTATTTCCCATTGAACCATTCAACTTGATATTTCTTGATTCTCCAGGAGACACGAAACACGTGGACTTGAAAGTGGACATTGCCATTCGCATTGACGTTGACGTTTCCCCGCCAGAGACTACACTCAACTCACTCAACAATGACTTGTCAATTCTTGTTCTCTTTCCTCTCTTTTTGTTCCTCCTGTGAATTTATTTTGCACAGTCAAAGTGACTGCTGCATAAATACAGATACAGAAAGAATGTCGAGACGAAAGACACAAGACAGATTCAAAATCAAGATGTGACTCCCGAGAAACTCCAAATTTCAGAATAGAATAGATGCCGCGAAGATTCAAATTGAAGATAAGAGCCATACAGCTTTTACTAATATCTACAATCTACGATCTACACTTTGCGTCTTTGTAACTAAAGTCCACAAATACCAATACAAATATAAGTACAAATCTACAGTGTAAAGTCAGTACAGAAGAGTGAGAAGAGAGGACGACCAAAAAGAAGAAGAAGAAGAAGAAAAAGAAGGGGTTTTAGTGGTAGAAATAGTTATTTAGAATTAAGAATAGATAAAAGAGGACAGGAACAACAGGAACAAGTTTTAGTCTTAGTTTGGAAAGTTTTGCTGGTTTGGTTTCTTCTGCTAGTTGATCTGTTCACTTCTATTTACTTGGTTTGGTTTGGTTTGGTTACTTTCTGTCTTTGTGTTTGTTGGAGTCACCAGTCGCTGGGAGATATTAGATAGGAGAAAGTAGATGGTGGATGTGGATGTGTAAGTGCTACAGCTCGTTTTGTTTCCTTAGGTCAATACATGATTATTTGTCTCAAGAGGGACGGAGGACAAACCAGACCAAATACCAAATACCAAACACAAAATAGGAAATAGGAAACAGCAAGCATAAAGAGGAGACAAAGAGAAAGTCTGTTTGCTGTTTGCTGTTTCCAGTTTGCTGTTCACCCACACCAAACAAAATGGAGTAGATAGTAGAGAGACGTAGAACAGACGGCATATGCACAAACAAGAGGCGGACAAACCTTGATTCTGTTTACTGTCTCACAGTTTCCACTTTCTCCTTTCTACTCAACTCCGATGAGAGTTCAAAGACTTTCCTCTTTTCTCTCTACACTAGATTCTGGATTCTAGATCCTCGATCCTCGATACTAAACTCCACATCGGAGACAGCCTTAGGATGAATTCTTCATGGCGGCAGCCCCATGAACATGCACCAAAACAAGATTTCTATTTCTCCCTTTCTTTCTCCTTGTACATTTGTGTATCTCCGTCTCGTTACTTTTACTTCTTTTTACTTCTTTTACTCTTTTATTCTTTTCTTCTTTTCCCTTGTCTCTTGTCTCTTGTCCTGTCTTTTCTTGTCTAGTCTGAGAAACTCCCTTGTGGATCCAAAAACAAAAAACAGCTGTCCATCCACAAAATAATCAACAAAATCTAGATGTATTCTATTCCATAAATTTCTGTACCTAATAAAGAATTTCGCCATTTTTTATTTTTTTATCTATTTTACATGTAACATAAATGCGCAAAAATTTGGATTTGAATTTGAATTCCAATTCCAATCCTTCTTTGGAAATCCTTTTCCGAAATTATATTTCCAATCCAGTCTTTTTTATTATGTCCCCATCAAATTTAGAAAATCCCAATAACAATAGCAATATCAATAAAAATAAGGAAAGGCTTAGAGTACTAAAAATGCAGAGAATGTACTGGACAATTGACAATTCAAAATGGACAATGTACAATGATCAGCGGTCAATGTACATTTTTTCTATCATCATAACTTTTGATTTTTTTGAGCATCCCAATTTTCCGTGTTCATTCAAGTTCAGTGGGCGTAGGGAAATTTCCGAGAAATTCCTAGCCTCAAAAAAATATGAGGATTTGTTATTTTATTTATTGTTCTTCTCGATGATTCTGGATCCTTGGTATTTTTTATTTTTTATGGGACTTTGATTTCTTCTCCCATTGTCAAAATTTGAATAATTTGACTTCTTTCTACTTTCTTTTCTTTTGCTTTTGTATTTGTATTTGTGTTGGTATTTGGATTTGAATCGGAATTAGAATTGGAGATGTGACCAAGTCATAGGGAATAACCCATTTATCAACTTTTCCTAGACATTTCCCGAACCCCAGAATGAATAACAGCAAAACAAATAAAGAAAGAGGCCATCCTGATTGTCACAGATGGAAATGGAAAATTGGAAGCATGAACAATGAACAATGAAGATGGAGCCAAGGAAACTGAAGAGGAATGTACCGAACGGAGAGTAAAAGACAAGAAACAAGAGGAAGGGGGAAATTGGCAGTATAAAAAAGAAATATTAGAATGAGACTCCTCATTGATCTCACTCACTGACTACGGGTTTCTTGTGCATTGTGCATTGTACATTGTACATTTTACAGGGTTTACTGGCTGTGCGGTTGTGAGGCAATAAAGGAGTTGCCCTGTCTGTGTATTTGTGTGGGGTTGTGTGGTGACAGTGAAATGGTGCAAAAAATAGCCGACTAGTGAATCAAAAAAGGTGATAGTGTTTTTTCGATGAAAGGTAATTGGAAATAAGTGGACCGAAGAAAAGAAAACCGTTTCCTTCCAACGAGAATTGCATCGAGCATCGAGTATCGAGGAGGAACAAGATTTGGTGATGTTCAATGTTTCTCTGTTTCAGAGTTTCAGTGTTTTGCGTATTGCTGTGTGTAGATATAGCTATAGTCAGGGCACCCAGTCCCTCTTGCTCAATGCTCCATTCTGCTCCTTCGGTACGGTGCCCACAAATGATTTATTATCAACTTGAACATTGTGGACCGATGGAAAATACTTGAGAAAATTCCAACTAACTTCCACTCCAACGACCAAGGACCAAACCAAAGGCCAAGAGCAGAGAAGCCTCCCCTTCTCCTCTCTTCCTCCTTTTTTCCATCTGTGTTCTCCTCTGTTGTCTCCTCCAGATCGGCATTTTGCCAAATAGCGAGAGACACACCAGAAAAAATAATAGGAGGACGGATGCTGGATTCTGGATTCTGAATGCTGGATGCTGGTTTCTAGATGTTGGAAGTTGGACCAAGGGAATTAGTATGGGCAAGCCACAGTCTATTCTCTCCACCAGACTTTTTCATTCTTCATTTCACTCGCCGTATTATACTATTTTCTCTCCAGTCTCTAGTCTATTCTTCTGTATTTTTATTCTCTACGTGTATAGTGTATTCACATGTAAGCTCCTGTACAAGGCACAAACCTCAGTACATAAAAATCCTTGGTGAAACTTTTGTTTTTTTCCCTGGCTACCGCCACCAGAAACCAGAATCAAAACTAAAAGCAGAAACAGAACCAGTTTGAACATTCTGTCACAGAATTAGTGTAGTCTGGAAAAAACAAAAAAAAGTAAAAAAAAAAAAAAAACAGATAAAAGAGCTGAACTTTGGATTCAGATCTGGATCTGGAACTCCTCGGCAAAGTCTGTTTTCTCCAAATTAACTAAAAAATCTAATACAATTACTATTTGGAATTTGGAATTTGCAAAGACTTTACTCGCATGTAGAAAAACTAGAAGAAAGTGTCCTATGAACAACGAACAATGAGCAATGAGCAATGAATGAACAACTGTTGGGGGAAAGTACGAGAAAAAGTGGGAGAAAGTTAAATTGTAACGAGATGTTATATTATATTCAAAACACAAGTGTTTGTTTTTTTGTCTTTTGTCCAGTGTTTGGATTCTGTTTTAATTTGTCCCGGAAACTGTTTTAAGCTCGAGTGTTTACGTATTTAATGAGGATTCCTACTTTTGTACATTTGTAGATTGTCCATTGTCCATTGCACACTGTACACACTACAATCTTGTAACTTTTGCTCTTTAATCCTTGATTCCTGGTTCTTGGTGAAAGCCAAAGAGCAAGAGTAAGAGCGAGGTTTTCGTATACACTTTTGGTCTTTGTAGCCTCCGAGCAGAACGTCAACTATAGATTGTAGATTGTAGATAGAAAGTAGATAGAGAGTAGATAGTAAATACTCTGTAGAGGAAAAGACAAAATAGCACTCAGGTAAATGACCGTGTAGGAAAAAAGGAAAGTAACAGGAGGAGTAAATGCTTTCTCACTTAATTGCTCATTGACTTTTACTCTCTGCTAAAATAAAATAAAGTAAAGAGTTTTTCTCTCCTCCTCATCCTCATTGACCATTTCCCGTTTTCCCGTTTACTTTTCACAGCTCCAACCTTTCTCTTTCTTTTTTTCTTTCCTTTAATTTTCTCTCCATCCGAGTTTTCTCACTGGACCAAAAACCAAGCCTACAGAAAACTATGAAATGTTTATCTATTCATGTGAAATGTATTTACTATTTACTATTTACCAATGTGAGATTTCATTTCAAAATCCAAATCCAATCCAATTGAGAATACATGTACTAAAATATAGACGTATGAAATAGTTTTCTTCCTCTTGTCTCTTTTCTATCTTTTTCTTATATTTTACTGATAAAACTCTGAAAAGTATGAAAGATGTTTTATACTTGGATTTGAATTTGAATTTGGACTTGGATATTCATAGATATTTAATATTGGGATTTGTATTGATATTTATATTGAATCCATATTGAATTGGATTCATCTTCAAAATTCCAAATTCCAACCTCCAAAATTCCCTGTTTATCTGAAAATGGGCATATTTTATATTCCATTTTTTATGGAAGATTCTCACTCGCCCCGTCTCATTTTATACTTGAATCCACTCGAATCCGTTTGAATAGAAGGGAATGGAATGAACAAGGAACCAACGGACACGGTTGAAGAAAAGGATTTTATATCTATGTAGAAAAGTGAAGGAGGAAGAATTTTCAACAAGATTTGAAGGAAGTGGCCGCCGGGAGCTGGAAGATACGGATTACGGATTACGGATTTCGGATAGGAGAAACCAGAACGGAACAGAGGCAAATGGAGATATACATTGCCGAAAGCCAAAGGAATACTTGTGTATAAAATAGAAAATGTAAAGGAGAGAGAGAGAAAGTCTGGAATCTAGAATCTAGAGAGAGTTGAAGCACCTATAAAACCAATAAAGCCAAAACAAGATTGAAGTCGGCGGGCGGGATGTTCAGTGTACGGTGTATTGTACAATGTGTATTACTACCATTTACCATTTTGTACGTTGGCGTGGTCGTATTAGATAGCATGTGGGTTGTGAATATGAGTGATAGTGCGAGAGTTTTGAGTGGGGAAAGAAAAGCATAAAGATAGCTTCTTTCTTCTTCCTTCTATCGCTTTAATATCTCTATATTTGTGTATTTGTATTTGTGTTTGTGTTTTTCCCTGTGTATGCACACTACAAAATATCTTTATACATTTCGGCATTAGAGTCGAAAAGAGTGTAGTGGAGAGTTGAAGATGATTCCGAGTCGAAACTGCTGCACTTTTTATAGCATTTTATTCCTATTCCTATTTTGAGGGAAACAAGAAAATATGTGAATTTCTCATGAGGCTCGAATCTAGAAACTAGAAACTAAAAGATACCAAGAAAGTTGAAGATACAGCATAAGAATTCCATCCCATTTCTTCTCCTTATTTCCTCCTTGAGGAGTAGAAAGTAGACAGTGGAAAGATTGCTCTTCTCCATTCTCCACTTTCTCCACTTTCACCATACTTGTACAACATGTTCTTTGTACAGTGTACACTGTACAGTTTACATCTAGCTTTTTCTTTTGGTTTTGGTTTAGATTTTTGGTGTTCCTTCCCTTTTAGCCGAATGTACGTGATTCTGGTCAAAATCAGTGTTTATTGAGAGATTTCATCTCTCTTTTTTCTTCTTAAAGTAGAACAACTTGACTTGACTTGGCTTGGCTTGGTTTGGCTTGGCTTGGATTCCCCTGTGAAAATTCTGTTTGTAACCTTCCGGCACCATTCTATTTACCACTCACAAATTTCTAAGAGTTTAGAACAGAATCCGAATCAAAATCCTAATCCAAATCAGAATCAGACCAAATACCAAAACTAAAAGCTATACCCTCCACACCCTATTTTTTTCTTTTACAAATCCACCTTTTCATTTTCAAAAGAGAGCCTACCCAAAGAAATTCAAAGGAATTCAAGGTGTGAAAAGAGAAAAAGGGAAAAGTAAACCAAACCAAACCAACTGTGTGTATTTAAAAGGAGCTTCTACATTCTAGTTTAGAACCTGTTAAACCAACGCCAAACTCGCCAAAATTATAGGCACAAAAACGCATGTACATTTAGTTTTTCTGGAGGTTCTGGAGGTGAAAGAACGAGAAAAGTGGTGTATAAAGACATGGGATGAATTTGAAGAAGGTGGAAAAAGAAGCTACAGAATGATGATGATGATGATGACAAAGAGGAAGAAGAGGGAGGTGGTGTGTAGCAATTGAAGAATATGTAAACTTGTTCCAAGTTTACACCTTTGGATGTCAATGTGGATGTCGAGGTCGGATCACATTCCAGCAGCCAGCATCTAACAATCTAACAATCTAACATCTTGACTCATTTTCCAGAGAAAGAGAAAACTCTCTCTCTCTTTCTCTCTCTTCTTGTTTTCCTCCTCAAAGTTTTCAATCTGAATCTAAATCCAAAACCAAATCCAAATCCAAACATACAAACTTTTCAGTCTCCAGTCTCCACACAAGTTATTTCCAGCCTGTGTGAGGAAAAGGAAATCATATTTTCAAATCTGTCATTTCCCTTCCATTTCTCATTCATTCTCCTTCTTTCTTTCTTTCTTTCTTTCTTCTCAGAGTTGTGGATTCTACTTTCTTCTTTCTACAATGTACATTGTACATACATCACACGACAAACTTTTTCACATATGTACTGCTTCGTGTGTACGAGGTGTGAGCAATGACTTTTTTCTTCTTTTGCTTACTGGTTTGGTTTGAATCCAGCTCCAGTTTGTCGCTCTTTTATTTTTCTTCTACTCACCGTTTTGACTCTGGAGTTTGCTTTTGCTTTTGCCTTGGAGTTGGAGTTGGAGTTGAATTTGGAGTTGGATTTGGAGTGTGTGACTCTAAATCTAAATCCTAATTCAAGCCCGAGTCCAAATATAACTTTTTTTTGGAATTTTATCGGAGCTCATGTCACACGAATACGAAGAGGAAAAACTAACACGAACATGGCCTCGGACTCAAACACCGACAACCGACACAGACACAAACACAGACACAGAAAAAGACAGATATAACAAACAGTCAGTGAACTCTTAAAAAAGAAGACAAATTCATCCTTCGTACACTCACTCACTCTTTTCGTTCTTTCATTCTTTTACTCCTTCAGTCGCCCGATAGAAATTACCCATTTCACATTTTCTTTCATTCTCCTTTCTCCTTTCTTTTTTCTCTCCAAACTTGAACAAACTCTGCCAAAGTCCCCAGTCGACTCAACTCAACTCGACAAACTTTGAGTTCACTTTGAATCCAGACTCCAGACTCCAGACTCTTTGTAGAATGTGGAATCTGGCGGAACGTTGAAAAAATATTGGTTTAGTTGTAATAAAATTTCCTCATCTCACATCTCACACCCACCATCCAAACTAAAAAAATCCAACATGTAACATGCAGCATAAAAAACACACAAGTTCACAGCACGTCCTGTTTTCCTTCACACAATTTTTCTCCCGTCCCAACCCACCAAAATTTACTAATGTAATTTATAATATATAATAATAAATTGATGTTCATGTTGGTAATTGGATTTGTTTAAAGATTTCTTTTTAAAAGGATCAAAAAACAAAACACAAAAATCAAAAGGATCTGCGTCAGCATTTTCTAAATATAATATTTTTATGAAAAATGTTCTACAACTTGAAACATAATAAACAAAAAATTACTACATACTTGATAATATTCATTTAAAATGTACTCCCACGTCCGACTCAGTTGTTTTTGACATTTCAGAATTCCAGATTGCCTTTTGATTGATATGTGTACAATATAATGAGAAATACATACATTTTGCTCCATTATACCAAATACTTAATATTCAGAATAATCCATCTCGATCCTTGAGAAAAGGAGAAGAACGAGTGATCTGTTGATACTCTGTTGAATACAGAATGTAAAATAGAAAATGTAAAACTAATATAACTCGTACCCGTATTTGAGAAGGCGTTCGCGTACGTAAGAAGTAAGAAGAAAGACTAGAAAACTTGAAAAATATCAAGAACAAAAATAGACTAGACTTGTACATATTTTTTGGTATTACATCTTTCATGCAACATGGAGAAAAGGAGAAAAAGAGGAAAAGAGGAAAGAGAAAGTGAAGGAATTTTTTTTAACTTGCTTCCTTTTTCTTTCTGCTTCTGTTTTGTGAATAATAAAAGAGCTGTCTAGTTTCCTGTAGACTCCAGACTTTAGGCTGTAGACTATGTTGAAGATACGTGTAAAAAAGCTAGACAAGTAAAAGTACAAGTATGAAAGGAAGAGGAGCAGTCAAGGTTATTTTTAAAATCCATCCTGTGTTGATGCAACGGTGTCTATTTCTTTCTCCATTTTCCTCTCCTTTCTTTGTATTTGGCAAAAGATCGACCAAGAGTTCACACCAAAAGTCCTTTGATCTTTCTTTCTTTCTTTGCAACTTTCTCTGTGTGCGTGTTGTTGTTGATGGTTGATGGTTGATGCCCTAACTTTTGCACAACTGTACAGTGTACACTGTACACAAAGAGCATAACACGGGAAAAGAAAATGGTATAAATTTTGCAGTACACATCTAAAGCATATAGTCTAAAGTCTAGTCTACAGTGTACATAAATAAATATAAAGAAAAAAATAGAATGAGTCCTCTTCTTTGTTTTTTCTGACTATCTTGAGACTTGAGACTTATCTTGAGAATACAGAACAGGAATAGGAATAGATTTGGGAATGAAAAGGAAGAAGATGAGAATGGAATGGGATAAAAGGAAGAGAAAGCAAATAGAATAGAAAAATAGGAGGAACAGATAATGTACATTGCTCAATGTAAATGTAGAATACAGAGTCTGCTTCTTCTTCTTTCTTTTTCCTCCAAAGAGTTTTTCTACTTCACCTTTTTCTCTTGTCTTAAACCTTTTGAACATGTTATCAAAATCTTTGCTACTCTACTTAGTTTTGTACATTGTACAAAGTACAAAGTAGAATTCACACACACACACGTACATGTGTTCATTTCACTTTATTTTACTTTGCTCCACTCACAACAGCATCAACACCGACTTTGACTTTGACTCTGACTCTGACTCTGACTTGTACATTCACATTCTTATTCACAATGAACATTCACATCGGCATCGGCATCGTCAGCTGGAGGTGTTGAGAGTTGAAATACATGGATACATTTACTATTTACTAGTAAAACTTTTTTTCTATGCAAATCTCCCCGTACTTATACTTTTATTTATATTTATAGTTATATGCATTTGAATTTGCATTTTCAAGGATATGCAAAAATGTTTTTACTATTTTCTATTCACTGCATAGACTCGTACAAAAACCCGTGGTGAAAGAAATGGAACAAAATAAGGCCACGAGAAACAGAAAACAGAAAGAAGAGAGGAAAGTATCAGAGTTTTTTTCTTGTTCAGCTGTTTAGAGTTTCGAGTTTCCAGTTTGGAGTTGTAACCATTTCTGAATTTTTATGTATTGTGTAGATGTGGACGTGGATCTGGTTGTGTGGATGGTCCAAATTTCTTATTCCTCTCTCTTTCTCTTTTTCTCATCGTCTTTTTATCTGCCTACTTTTTTTTACTGACGGCAACTTCTTAATGCTTTCACTTAGAAGCCCAGCCGTCCAATACGTTGAAACATGTACACAAAGAAAACAGGAATGAGAAATAGAAACAGAAACAGAATAAGGGAAAAGTAAAGTAAGGAAAAAGTGAGTGAGTGAGGTAGTGTGGAAACAAAATACAACCAACGAGGAAAGGAAAGAAATGGAAAGAGAATGAGAATGAGAAAAAGAAGAGAGGAAGCGGAGATCAATAACATTTGCCAATCGATGCCACAACCACACAGGCAGAGCCAAAGCCAATGCCAGTTCCACAGTCGGAGTCTTATGCAGTCAAACTCAGTTCTACTTTCCACTGCAGAAAACAGAAAACCTAAAACAGACAGAAGCGAGTGAGAGAGAACCAAAAAACCCAACCAAACCGAACCTTGCCAAACTAAACCAAACTATATAAATTTTGTACACTACACATTACACATTGGATCCATGAATCGGATTTCACTCCGTGTTTTTTTTTGTGGACCAAACAACCAAATAAAATAAAAATATATATTGAAAGAATTGCCCACAAAAACTACAAACTACAAAACTGCTGTTCACAATTTCCTCTTTTTTTATTCTCCATCATTCTCCAGGACAGAAAAACAGTAGTAAAACCTCAAACTCCAAGTCCAACTCCAGCAGAGAGGAAATGGAGAAAGGTAGAATGTAGGATGTAGAAATTAGTCATTTTGGTTCAAGTGTGGCAAAGCTCTTGGTGCTGAGATTGAGATTCTTATCGTTATTTGGTAACCTTTTCCTCTTTGTTTTTCTCGTCTTTGTCACTGTCTTTGTTGTTGTGGAGATGCGAACAAGGAGATAAAAAGGCTACTCAAGAAACCTCAATAGACAACATCACCGGTGGATACCATTAAAAATTACCTGACTTTGGCACTCTCAGATTCTCTCAGGATTTTAGATTCTAGATTGTAGGTTGCTTTGAATTTCAACCCATAATAATAATACAGATGTAAACCGGCTTTAGCTTTTGATTTTAGATTTGAGGTTGTATTTCCTTTTGTTTGTCCCCTTTTGTTTATGTTTTTATCTGGTGGAATGGAGAACCGAAAGACCAAAACCCGACCGCAGAGAAATGGGGAACGGGAAATGGGAAATTGAGTTGAGTTTATATTTGTACTGTGTTGAATGGAGCTGTACAGTGTACAGTGTACAATGTACAGCTTTGAACAAGGTATGAATACAATGTCTTGCGTTGCAGTTTTCCGCATTTCAAGATGTCTGTCTCTAATCATGTACAATGTACACGTGGATTTAAATGTGGATGTAGATTTTAGATGAGACTCCTCTTCATACCCATTTCCTATCCTGTGTCTGTTGCCTCGCGTCTCGTGTCTATTCAATTGATCCGAGCCGTATTGAATATTGAACGGAATTGAATTGAATGGACGTGTACAGTGTACAGTGCAGGCTTTTTAGTATACTGAATGCACAGATGCGATACTAGATAGTAACGATAAGACATTAGAGGAAACAAGGGGAAGGAGAAGAAGAAGAAGAAATGAACGTGTGTCAATAACACTTTGATCTTTGACGGGCGGCAAAGGAACCGCACTTTCTTTAACAACTCAACCAACTCAACCCAACTCAACTCGAGTCTCGATTCGACTCAACTTTCTCCTTTCTCTTTATGATATTTAGAGCATATCCTTCCCTTCCCGTTTCCTTCCTCCTCTCTCTGTCTCAACTTCATTTGCATCCGAACCGATCGGATCATTTCAGATCTGATCACATCCGACTCGACTCAACTCGACTGTTCGAATGTACTCGAGACTCCATTCCATTCACTCACCCAGTCAGCCAATGCCTTGATCCTTGATCATTGTGCCTGATCAAACGAACCGTGTCAAAAGTCAAAAGGAAGAGGAAGTGAACCTTCTCTTATTCCCAAATCCAAAAACCAAAAACCAAAAGCCAAAGACTAAAAACTAGAGAATCGAAAGTCGACTTGGATGTTCAAGTTCAATCAATATTACTTGGATCCGAATCCACAGGAGCCTCAGGTCAATTCACGGTGTACGCATGTAAAGTTTCACCCAAATCCACACTTGACTCTTCACTCTTCACTCTTGACTCTGCAGCCTGTTTGTTTGAACATGAATGTGCATAAATTCATAATCTCATCCAAATCCGAATCCGTTGGTGGCCACCTTATCATGTGATAAATATGCAGACACACATAAATTATACATTATACAGTCGTGTGCTTTCACGTTTACTTTCACTGTTTAGTAGTGGAGGCTCCTGAACATTTGGAATTTTCGAAAACGCCCACTCACACTTGCACTTGACTTGGAAAAGAAGCAAACTTGGTTTCCTTTAGTTTTTACCTTTTTGTGCAAAGAACTTGACGTGGAAGGTAGTTTTTTGTTCTATTAAAAATTCAAGATAAATTCAAGCTTCAAGTTGTTCCAATGAAATAAATAGTTGATTGCACAAATTCTTTATTCTGAGTTTAAGGCATTTGGCTTTGGACGTTGGACACTTCCAAAAGTAAAATTACAATAGAAACGCTAAGACTTGTTGCTAGAAAAATCACCAGGTAGGACAACAGTCTGACTTAAGTAAAAGTGCATGTAGACAAAGAAAACGTCAAAGAAACTCCTACACTGAATTTAACTGGAACTTTGTACATGGAAACCATGCGTTGTGCATCCGGCGGACGGTTGACCATCCTTGTCTCTGCCTTCTTTCATCTACTCTTTTAATGTAGAAGAGAAAGAGCTGAGATTGGAGGTTGGAGGTTGGAGGTGTCGGAATCGAATAAGAAAACACCTCGAGCAATTTCCAGCAGTACTGGGCAATACAAAATACATGAAGCTCTAGAGTCCAGAGTCCAGAGTTTTACTTCCTGGAATTGTTTAAAGAGGGGAAGGGATTTTCTTGTGTACTCTCTTTTCATCTGTTTGTTTCTAGCTTCTATACACAGTACAAAATATGTCTGGAGTCTGAAGTATAAATTCAAGATTCCAGATACTCCGTTCTAGAATTGCTTTCTCCTTTTCTTTTGGCCTGTAAACGACGGGATGGAGTTTACAGAAGAAAGAAGAAAAATAAAGAGAATGAACGCCATTCCAATTTCCTTTCTCTTGACTCTTGACATCCGACTCCTTCAAAAAACCATTTATTACAACTTGAAAGAATTCAAGGAATCGCCACACACATTACAAGTGTCTACTATTTATAGTGTCTAGAAAAACAGTTACCGGAAAACTCTGTTTATATAACACAAGAAATCTGGACAAGGTGAATTTAACCAAGAATCCAAATCTCCAACAACTCTTCAACTTTTCTCAAACATTCTTCACCAACTTGAAAACAAGAGAGATGAAAATCAAGAAAAACTGTGATTTTCTCCTTTTTTTGATACAGGAAAAATTCGTAAAATCTCTTATATTATTTCTGAGGAATTTCCATTTCTCTTTTCTCTCATCTGATGCCCTTTGTTTTGAAATTTACATTCATCTGTATTCTGTATTCTGCATCTCTTTGAAATGAAATAACGGTAACGGTGGCGGTAATTAGCCACAAATACTTTGAAATACTCGTACAGTATTTAAATTTAAACCACTATAAAATGCACAAGATCCAAAATCCAACATCCAACATGCATGAATTTGAAAGGTGTAGTTGTAGATTGTAGATTGCAGATCTGTGTAAATGTGTAGATGAGAAGACACACAATGAATATGGAAAGGGGTTTTATTCCAGTCTATTTAGTTTTGGTTTTGGGTTTAGTTTGCACTTGTCTCCCTTCTAAATTCTAAATTCTAAATTCATGTGTGAATATTTTGCAAGTGGCTCTTTCCCAATACAATCCAACATTCAACATTCAACACAATTCAAGCATGTTGTTGTTGAGCTTGTTCAATTTACTTGGATCGATCTGCATCCGATTTGCATTTAGTTCCCAACACGTCCACAGCACTTGTCCAAACACCAAAATCCATTATGAAAAGGACTACGCTCAAAATACACAATGAAATGGAATGGAATTGAGTAGGACGAAACCATGATTCTGCTAAAAGCGCTCCTCTCAATTCACCATTCACCATTCTCGATGCTCCATGCTCGAGTACTACTGGATTTTTGTTTGCATGGAATTACAAGTATTTGCCTGTCCTTTTCAGCATTCAGAATTCGGAACGGAGCGGAAAGGAGCAAAGAGAATAAGCGGCAAACAACACGGACACATGAAAGGGAAAATAGGGGAAGAGGAAGAGAAGGAGCGGAAATGGCTGTCATATAATATGGTATCGTAAATAAAAACTGGGAGAACCCCAGCGCTGCAAATCCACCATTTTCCATATACTTGTACTCCATTTTCTGTACTATACCTTTGAAACCAAAGTAAAAGTGTTCTGTGAAAAGAGGGAAAAGAGACTAGACGAGAAAAATAGAATACGGATAAATGATCTCAAGTGATGGAACGAGTGTGAATGGGACTGAGAGTAAAAGTACGAGTACGAGGAGGAGTACGAGTACGAGTGTGGCTCTTGTATGTTCAAATGTTCCAGTGTGTGATTGGTGTGGTGTGAAGAGTAAGTACAAAGTACAAAGTACAAACAAAAGTAAAAACTATTTACATGTAAATTTAAATGTAAAGAACGTCAAACAGTGAACACACATTTAAGAGTAGTTTCAAGTTTGAAGGAGTTGCATCATTTTAATGTTTTGTGTTGAACCATTTCAAGGTCAATATTTATACAACTCCAGTTTCTAGTTTCTAGTCTCGAGCCTTGAGTTGAGTTGAATTCAAGTGAATTGAGCTGAATCGAACAGAGTAGATAAAAAGCCTTCTTTTGTGCCTGTAGACCGTTGTGTGATGTTCCGTACTGTTCCATCATGTTTAGAAGAGTACGGACACGGAAAAAGAAAAAGAAAAAAGACGGAAAGAAGAAAAGAAAGAAAACGGGAAATGTCCCGTCATGATACCTTCCCAATGTACAAAGTACCGTGTACAGTATACACGATGCAACCCAATGGGATGTAAACATCTTTTTATCAATGTCAATAGAAAATATTGAGAGGAGGAGGACGAGAAATTTAGATTTGGATTTCCCCGCAGACAACCAAAAAGCGACCAATATTCTCAGAAGTGGAATATATCCGTATATTTGGGTATTTACAGTTCTAGTTTTTATCACTTCATCTCTTGTACGGGAATTTTCCGGGGTCTGTAAACTGTAAATCCGACGCCCCACTTCACATTAATATAATATGCCAAATGTCGATGTCGACTTTGATGTGAATGGGAATGTGGCTTTGGATGTCGGGTCACATCAATATTTACTAAATACTAAATACCCAAGACGAGTATCTGTAGCCGGAGGTCCAGCTTCAAAAATTATCTTGTATGATAAATTGCGCATGGATATGCAATGTCCAATTCAATAGCGCCTCTAGTCTCTAGTCTATCTTGTTTATAGTAGATGAATCCACCTTTCATTTATAACGACTGCCTCCGGAAATTCCACTCAAAATTCATGTATTCCACATCCCACATTCCACATTCTAGGTAGATAAAACAAAATCAATATTGTTCATCTCCTTTGGACATCAAGCATACGTCCTTTGAACATTGACGTATCAACTTGTTTTTTTTACATGAGAAAAAACAAGGTTCCTCTTTATTGGCAACATTTATTTTAGTTTAGACTAAAACCAGGACAACGAGGATGAGCTGGACCATCTGTATTTTCTTTTCTTTAACATGAATGAAACTCACCCATAAAATGGGAAATGAAAGGTTAATCCATCAATTATTAATTATTAATAAACTAGGAAATTGAAATGACTTGTATTCGTATTTCACAAAAACTACAGGATAAATAGTGTACATAGTAAATAGAAGAAAGCGACGAGAGTACGTTTTGTATATTCTATTTCTGTTCTGTGTTTACAGTTTACAAGTTACACAGTACACAAGACACAAGGCATGAAAATGGGATGAAAAATGAAGGCGACTTTTATTCACAGTTGGGAGGAAGATGAGGAAAGTTTAATTACGAGAAGAACAAAACATCCAATCTCAAAGTCTGTGTTCATCAGATAGATGGAGATAAAGAAGAAGAAGAACATAAAGGAGAAAAGAAAGATGCAGAGAGATAAAATACAGAGAGTACAAAGTACAAGCTGTTGAACTCTTGAAAGAGTCAACTTTGGAATAAAAGAAGTGAGCGGATACAGAATGGGAAAAGTAGTAGATGAATGTACGAATACGAATATATAAAGAGTATACGAGTATAAAGTATAAAAGAAAAGAAACGAGGATGAATGGAAAAAAGACAGAGGGAGAAATGAGAGGAAAATTATTATCCATTCATATTATCAATTTCACCTTTCACTTGCTCCCATTTTCTCCTTCTTTCTTTTCTATTCCTTTCTCTTTTCATAGCTCTCTTTCATTTATTTATGAATTCTTTTGAAATAAATAGTAGTTTTACATTCTGCATTCTACAGTCAACAGTCTACATCAACTAGTAATTTGTAATTTGGGTTCTCGCTTCCAAATTCTCTTCAAATCAATACTCCACACTCCAAATATCAAAATATACGAATATCCTAATATCCAAATATTTCCAGCTCCACAACTACTTAACACTCTACAAAAATGTCAATTTCATTCCATCCATCCCATAATTAAAATTCCTCTTTTATTCCATCATTAATAATAATTTTCATATTTCATAATAAAAAATAATAATAATCGTGAAAGATGCCAATGAAAAATATTTTTATGAAATTCATTCAACCTTTTTGGATGCTACACTTGGAAAAATCCTATGGTCTATTTTCAAATTTTTGAACTTTTATAAGAACAGCTTCTATTTTTATTATTTATTGTAAAGCTGTAAAGCCAATTACCGTTTACAATATCAGTCGTAGCATTAGTAGTAGAGCAAAAATACTTAATACAAAATGCTTGATTGTATATTCACCCTAAAGGAAATCTTGGTAAGATCCACGCAACAAAAGTTCCTCGCACATGGAAGAAAAAGGAGAAAATCGTTATCAGCACTTAAAAGTCATCATCAAAACCAGCAGAGTCAGAATGAGAAAGATGAGATGAAGATGAGTTTTCTTATTTCTCTTCTTCTTCTTATTCAAACTCAAAACTAAATAAAAGCAAGCTTAATTTCCCAGAGTCAAATTTCCAATCTCTCTATGATTCTCTGTGTCTTACACTTTCTATGATTCTCTGTGTCTTACACTTTCTATGATTCTCTCTGCGTTGTCTAATCATGACCGTGAATGAAAATTAGCAGCCTGGAGCCCGGAGCTGTGAGTAAACAGCAAACAGTAAACAGAGGCAGAGTACAAGAGAACACACAACAAAACAAAACAAAACAAAATCTATCCACACAACACCATCTTTTTGTTCCATTTCCTCCAACACGTTTCGTATTATGATATCAGCAGGTTCCATTCCGTTCTCCACAAAATACGCAAAACATGGTCCAACCAGAACTGCCTTTGTGTAAAACTTTGTACACTGTACATTGTACGTCTATTGTAGATTGTAGAGTGTAGAATGAAGATTGTAGATTGTCGGTAGCTATTTATTTATTTACAAACAAATGCAATAATAGTAAGATTTCCCTGTCCAACATGGACCATGTATATTGTACACTGTACACTGTGCAGCGTACAATTTGGAGTGGAGTAGGCTGAGGAATTTTGAGTAGAATGTAGAATTCCGAAGAAAATTACTTATGAGTCTCATGCCATGTGCAGCAGTAATTCAATTCAAGTGTACACTCTCCAATCTACACTCCTATTCCTATTCCTATTCGTACTCGTGCTCGCACAAAGTTTGACCAGGTGAATTCATGAAAATGCGTACACTGCACAGAGCAGTGCACCCTTTCCATGTTGTGCGATGCACATAAAATATAAAATGAAAACGAACCAGAAGAAGGAGAAGGAGTGGGAGCGTGCAGAAAAATACATGTGTATCTATAAAAGGAATAAAAGGAGGAGGAGGAGAAAGTGTTGACGTCGGAGTCACGTTTATTCCTATTTCTATTTCTTTTCCTTCTACTTCTTCTGTACTTCTGTACTTGTATTTCCCGGACGTAACGGTTAAACGGGGAAACGACTCCCGTTCCCAAATTCCCAAATTCTCAAATCCAAATCCAAATGGAGAAAACGAAAGCAGTCTAAAGGGATGCTAAATGTTGAATATAGAATGTTGATGTTGATGTGGATGTGGATGTAGATGCATCAGATATAATAGTTTATTCTGCTTGATATTTACAGCGTGTACGTTGTGCTCTGTACTCTGTATTTTGTATTTTGTAACTTGTAACGTGTGTCATAGTATTTACTTTTACTCACGTTTAAATTTCATCGCATATCACATTGCTCCACACTCACACTCACACTCACACTAAAAGGCTCTTGCTTTGTTTCTTGTTTCTTGTTTCTATAATTCTGTATTTCTATTTCTATTTCAGTTTGAGCTTTTTGGTGTTCCTCGTGTTTCTGTGTTTGACTGTTTGGAGGGATAAATGGAGCATTTATTCAGATATAAATCATACTCCTCTCACTCTCACTCTCACTCCCAGTCTCATTCTGACACATTACCTTTCTCTACTTTCTCTCTCTCTCTCTTTTGCTTTCTCTTTCTGTATCCTTCGACTCTGAACTCTGAACAGTGTACAGTGTACAGCCTACAGCAAAAAAAAGTTTAAAAAATGAATAACAAGAATAATGCGAGACTGTCACGCAAAACCTGTATAAATTAGTTGACGCGTCCTCCTCAACTCACCAGCAGCCGTATAAATACCGAGTACAAAGTATAAAGTACAAAATACAAAATACAACACATATATCATAAATCCATGTACTCGTGCACCAGGAACCAGGAACAATGAACAATAAACCGTGTAAAATGCACAATTTAGATGTAGAATGTAGAATGTAAAATTAGATTTACAAGAACCTCCCTCCTTTTTTTCTACATTTAGCATGTAGGTACATTTTTTTACACTATATAAATTGCACTTGGGCACATTAGAAACCGTTTAATAGCCAGTTTGCTGCATTTCCAAATCCAAATCCCATCCTGTAATCTCCACATCATTCACACCAACTCTAAGCTCTGAAACTCTTAAACTCGTACATTAAGAACAAGAGCTACGAAATTCAGAACATGAGGAAGACTGACAGAGAAATGTTGAAGAAAACAGGATGAGAGCAATCACATGCCTTTTAGATTTAGATTCTTTTAGATTTTATGGTGTTTTTAAATTTTAATTTGGATTCCTCGTCCAAAATGCGTGCAGTAGGTCAGATTTTTAGTAATTAGTAATTAGTATTTACTAATTAGTAATCAGAAGTTTACTGCTACATTTCCAAAAAAAAAGTGAGTGACGTGTTTAATCAATAGTTTAGATATTTATTTTTGATACAGAAAAAAAGCAGAAAAAAGAGGGAGAACTTTTGATTGGGATTAAAATGAAAACTTCCGTCTCAGTTCGTCTCAGTTCGTCTCAACTCCAGAGTCTCAAGTGTTGAAAAGTAAAAGGACAGGGGAAAAAGTAAAGGAAATGAAATATCCACAATCCACATGTTCACTCCAGTTTTCCATGACATGTAATTTTTTGTAATAGGACCCTTTGGCTCTCTTCCACAGAATATCCAATATCCAAATACCAAATACAGAATGTGTACAAGTAAAACTAAATAAAACTAAATGTAAATGGTGACCCTAGAGTTTTGCACTTTTCTATATTTCTAGTTTTGTACTTTGTACTTTTGTACTAGTGGCTAGAGAAAAACCCACAGTCAACGCCAACGCCAAAGCCAAAGCAAAACCCAAAACCGAAATTCCAGAAAGTAGGAAAAGCTGGGAGTTGGGAAAGTAAATCGATGCGGCTGGATTGCTGAGCCATTTAACGGCTTAGCCTTGTTGGTGTGGTGTGATTCAGAGTTCAGAGTGGCTTGTACATTGTACATTGTGCATTGTACATTGGACCCTGTGGATGAAACCGTTGGCGTATCACGCTCCGAGTGAAACTGACATAGAGTAGCGAAATAGAGACAGCGCTGTACTTGGACTTGGACTTTTGGAGCTTTTGGAATTTTGGACTTTCAGCTCAGAAATTATGCAATAATAAGTGATAAGGAAAACTGACTGGCTGGATTGACTTGACTTGACTTGACTTGCGGAGGTCTTTGTGGTTAACAGCAGTGAGCTGTGAGCAGTGAGCAATGTAACACTCGCTCTCCTTTTCGCTCTCGGTCGTGTTCTGTTGTCGGTGGAGCTACGAAGTAGACCTTAGACTTACAACTATATCACATGGGAGAAAATCGACCAGATATATCCAATCAAAGTGAAACAGAAACCGACAACGACACCGATACCGAGTATGAATATGAGTATCAAGACGAAAGCAATACACTCAAGTCTCAAGACATTAGAAACGGCTCAATACTCAATGCTCAATACACCTCTGTTCTTTTCATTTCTTTACCTTATTTCTATTACATAAAGTACATAAAGTACGCTTTCTTCATCACTCATTTTCAATTGTACTTTGTACATTGTACATTGTCCATCGCCATGGCTCTCTCCCCATTTTCTTTTAAATTAGCTCGTTTTGATGCTAAGCAGGAACGGTGAAAATGTGTAATAATTACAAAACATTATAGTGCTGATAATGGAGCAATAATAAATAATAATGATGACTGTCATTCAGCTTTTCTTAATTGTCTTTCATCTACATTCAAAATATCTACATTATTCTCCTCAATCGGGAACAAACAATCCCTTATCCGTAATCCGTATTCCGTATTCCGCATTTTCTTATCTGTGTGATAGCATCTTTCCTAAATTAACAAGTATAAAGTATACTTCTGTATGCCAAATGTGCAAATAAACATGTACGCATTTGCTACGGGCTCACTCTAAATTTTAATACCTGTTGTGAAAATAGGACTCAAAAAGTATTTTGTATTTTTTTCAACCATTTTGTTCGTGGTTTTTTCAATGGTGTCAATGGTGTTTGATTATTGCCCATTTCCACTGTATCCAGAATCCAAAGTCAAAGTCAAGAATCAAGAATCGAGAATCCACAAATACCAGTTTCCTACTTTGTAGCTTTGTTTTACTTTTATTTTCATTTTCATTTCCAGTTGTAGTTCTAGTTTTAGTTCCAGTTTCAGCTTTAGTTTTAGCACAAAATACATACGGGAGTAGCTTGGACTTTCCAACACGTAGACTGCCGAAATGGAGCAGAAACTAAACTAAACTGTCTTTAGAATTCGAAACGTGCTCTTCCTCTCCCGTTCTCTGCTTTGTTTTTGTTTCTGTTTCTGCTTCTGTTGTAGCTTTTCTTTCTCCTGTTTCCACTGCTCTGCAGAAATGAGTAGATGTACAATGTGCAGTACACATTACACATACATACATGTTTGAATTGGCCTGAACCTTAATTTGATATAGAATGTAGCCAGAATTGTAGAATTGTAGAATGTGGAGGTTGAAGTTTCTATAGCAGTAATAGTGTTCAGTGTGCAATGTAGAGGGTATAGGGTACAGTGGGCCATCATATTATTTCATTTCATGTCACTGACATGGAATTAATGGGGTCGAAATATTCCAGAGGCACAAAATGCTTGCTCCGATTTAATCGGGAATTGATCCTGGCACACACAAGACACAAGACGAGGAAGAGGACGAAAACGAAAACGAGAACGAAAACGAAAAGGAGCCAGCGAGGGCGATAGGAATACAGAAAATACAGAGAGAGAAAGCCAGCGAATGGGCCAATTCAAGCGGAGCGAGCAGTAAATACAAGATATATAATAAGAAATAAGGAATCCACATTACGAGACATTAACTGTAATTTCTATGCAGTCAAACTCCTACACTCTCTTTCTGCATTCTTCGCCCTATACTCTGTACTCTGTACTCTGCATGTTCTGCATGTTCTGTATGTGTACAAAATATCAAAGTATATTGGAAATCCTAGATATAGATAGATAGAAAGATACATGCATTTATCGTACCAGAGACAAAGATACTTTATTTTATTGTAGTATCATCTGAGTTGGGAGTATTTAGTATTTGATACCCTCATTCATTCTTTGGCTATGAGCAGGGCAAAGTGTACAGTGCAGTGAAAATTGGGAAGCTCCTTTTATATTTTGGTCTGTTCTCTTGTGATATCATCGATGACTATCGATACCATGCATTACACCTCCCATATAATATTATGAGGCATAGATTAAACACACTTCGTAATAACAACAAAAACTTTTGGATCATTGATCCTTTCCCATTGAAATGAACATTATGAATAAACATTAAATGGTTGGAAATGTAGGAACAAATGACTCCTCTTCCACTTTAATAGATTCAATAGACATTTTACATTTTACCAGTCCTCTTCCATCCAAATTTTAAGGCATGATTGACTTTTTAGGTAAATTTAATTACAATTACAGAATTTCTGTACTTGCTTCTCTTTATTAGTTTTAGTATTTTCTATATAAAATACTAAACAGAGATTTAAATGATAAAGATTTTTAGGGATTCTTCCGCCTAATTTACTATAAAAAACACGCAAATCTATGCAAATTTTGTGATTTCTAAAATAGTGATAATTACTATAAAAACTTGGATTTTTACCTGTTTTGACACCGCTCTGTCAAAGTTTGGTTTGTTATCCCAGTTTGATGCACAAGTATAGGGATTTTTATTTTTATTTTGATCTTGAACTTTGTTTCATTGTTAATTGATGAATTTCCGTTTCACTGAAAATTTTTCACAATTCACAACTTTGGATAATACTCAATAATACTCTGTCACTGAGATTTTTTTTAAACTACTGTAAAGTACACTAAAAACTTGAATATTGTATCAGAGTATAAAAATCAAAACTACTGATGTTCACTCTTTATAATTCACTTTAATGGAAAATTGAAAATGGAAGAATATTTTATGTTTTTTTATTACTATTAAAATAAAAAAGTTTTATTCGTTCATTTGTGCACTTGCCGGCATTTTCTGTCTAAGTTACTGGTTTTTGTCCTTTTTCTGTAATTTTCCTTTTCCGTTTTGTAATTTTGTAAAAATGTATGTGAATTCACTTTCCATAAAAAGATGAGGAAAATGAAGAATATGAAGAAGAGGAAAAGTCTTGGTCAAGATCAGAGAGGATTTGTCTACTTTTTCATCTTGACCTCTTCTGACTTGACTTGACTTGTGATGGACAGTGACATTCTCACTCCTTTCTCCTCCACTTACTTTATTAACAACAGCGTTGACACTGACACTGACACTGACAATGACATTGACATTAACACGGACATGAACATGGACAAGTCATACTTTCATTCCGAGAATAACATGTCACAGTCCTCACTTTTTTCATCTATTTCATGTATAAATATTCTCATAGTTTGTGCACTTACACTAAAAAATTGACAATGCAACAGAATAGAATAATAAAAATTCCGCTTTAAATCCACATCAAAAATCGACATGTACTAAAAAAACAAGTCTGTCAATGTCCACTCTCTGTCAAAACCATTGACAAGAAACTTAAAAACAACAGACAAAGTCCAAATATATATTTAATATTTAAGTTTCCTTATTTATTTTTCCACCATAAACTTTTCACTTTCACTCACTCAGTATTTTAATCCACACAATAATTTATAACTTGCAAATCCGATTCCAATTTTAATTCTAATTCTAGATTCTAGCCAACCTGACTTTTTATCCACTGAATTTATTTCTAAAAATGTTGAAATGTTAACTTTTATCTTGATTTAACTACAAAATTATGTCAAAGGAGCACCAAACACAAATTTACAAACTTACACATAAACAAACCTGTTTTATAATACACTTGAACCTTTTTTTGCACAGGCACGCAAAAAAATAATAAATTCTAAGGACAGATGACAATATTTGAAATAAATGAAGAGTCCAATTTAATCAAATATAAAATGCTTTAAATCCACACTATTTAGTATTTAGATTAAAAATGTAATGAGTTGACAACTTTTAGTGATGAGTTTTTTTGTCTGTAGTCTGTAGTCTTTAGTCGTCACTTTGTAGGGAAAATATTGTAATGCAATGTAATAGGATGAGGACAGAATGTTACTGTAGTAGTTGAAACTAGATGAATATACTTGTATTTGTGTTTTGTGTTTGCGTTTTTGTGTGAAGAGACAGAGAGACGGGGAGCGTCAGTGTCTCTTGTACAACATGTTCCTGGATACTGCAATGAAATTCCGCGTGTACTCTCTCATCCACTCCTGCTTTTGTCCCTCCGTCAGTCCGTCCGTCTGCCAGTGCCAGTTCCTTGGTCTGCTCTGCTCCTATATATCCCCCTTATATCCCAGTGTCTACCGCGAGTATAGCAAGCAAGAGATACATATACACAACACACAGTTACGAAGAGAGTGAGAGAGAGAACGTGGTTTTATGCTGGTGTATGGTACGTCAGTTTCATATACTAACTGGAGAAGCAGGGATGGAAAGGAAAGAAGAGAGTGCATGTGTTGTGTGTACTGGATATACTCTCACATATGAACACTAGACTTTAGACAGTAGACACTAGACAGTAGGCAGTGGATGGTGCTATACCGTATGTGAGTATGTGACTGCATGTATCTCTCCACATTACACATTGCCCATTTCTACATGGATCCGAACCTCGACACTCGACACGCATGAACCTACTTTCTGCTTCGTCTATCTATCTACAAGCTACGAACTACGAACTACGAGCTACAACCAAGTAAACAGCAGTGGTAGTTGTAGTGGCAGTAGAAGCACCCAAACTCTCTTTTACACTCCTCATCCCCTTTCACATACTACGTACAAACTACAAGCTACAAACACATGGAACATGGACAGAATTCTGGCTGGATATATGCAGCAAAGTACAGCACAGCATAGAATAGAATAGGAGAGTAGTGAAAAAGCCCTTCTTATTTTCCATGCTTTGGTTTGATATGGTTTGGTTTGGTTTGGCTCCTTCCTTCGCTCTTTTCTTTCCTTTTTATACCCAAAAACATCTCTGTGCACTAGACTCAGAAGCAGAGAGCATAGTGCGGTATATCTACGGGAGAGATAGACATTTTCTCCTGCCACACTTGTACAATATCAACTTGGTTCCAATGCACAAGTAGTATTGTGTGTAGTTTCGGAGTTTGGAGTTTGTACACTTGAATTTTGTCGGTATGTGTTAGATGTTAGGTGTATGTAGTATGTAGATGTAGATTGTACATGTGAGTGTGAGTGTTTGAGTGTGTACTAGTACAGAGTAGAGAGTGGAGAGTGGAGAGTACATGGTGTGTGTTTGGGTAAAGAGTAAAGATGCGAGGAGGAGATATAAATGCCATCAATGCAAAGTTGGGAAAGAGAGGTGGAATTGCAAAATATTCTACTTACATTGGTCACAGTTCTTGTGTCTTGTGTCTTGTGTGGTGTGTGGTGTACTTTGTGTGTAGCTATCTTTTCACATATCTCCATCTATATAAGTAAGTATAATATGTAGTATATATTTAGATGTATTCTCCTTTTTTGGTTTCTTTTTCTTTCTCTTTATTCCTTTATGTCCTCTTTCTCCCTTATTCTCTTATTCTTTTAGTTATGGATGTATTTAGATTGTAGATGTAAGTAAAGTACAAAGTAAATGGTATAGGGTATATGGATTGCTGCTATATAGTAGATAAAGTTTATAGTATATGTATTATAGATATGTCCGTACGTGTCCACTCTCTACTCTTTCTCTCCCATTCTTCTGTACTGTCCGTTCTGTGTCTATGTAAAGCTGTATAAAATTGTCTCGTCCACATTATTATATTCTGTTGCTCAATGTCATCCTCTGGCTCTGGTTTTGGCTTTGGGTATGACTCTGACTCTAAACGCTCGTTTTGGCTTTGGCTTGAATCTTTGAACCTCTCCGTATGTTTCTTGCTGTATCTCCAACATGCTTACTTTTACAGAGATATATTTACTAGTATTTTGTATGGTATGTTGTATTTTATTTGTATGTGCATGAATAGGGAATAGAAAGAACTTTCCCATGTATTCCAATTTCATACTTTGTACAGAGTACAGTGTACAGAGGACAGAGTTGAAGAGAGAAAGGAAGAACACAAGAAAATTACTCCTCTTTCTCTTTTGTTGTTGTCTCTCATTCTCGTTCTCGTTCTCTTTTTCTTGTTCTTGTTCATTCTCTTTCTCTTTTTCTCTTTCTGTTTCTGTCTACGTCTGTCGCTATGCTCGCTATTTGTTGCCTTTGTTACAAAACTATTGCACAAGTCAAGAATTTCGCTCTATTTCACTTATGCTGTAATTCCAGATTCTAGGTTCTAGATTCTGGATTCTAGATGCTAGAGAAAAATCTAGTAAAATGAATGCCAATTTATGCGTATGTACAATGTACAATGTGCAAAGTACAATGGGAAAAGATGTTCCATTTCCTTCCTTCTTCTTTCCTCTTATTATTTCACGTTCCGAAAACCAGAGAACCAGATTACACATGTATAGCATTATTCACATACATGTAACATGTATGCATACTCTACAGCCAACCAAAAACAGACGCAAAAGTGGTACAATACTATTTTATTATCATACAGAGGACCGTACAATGTAATAGAATACAACAGACAAGAGACAACAGATATTTGTACAGACACAATTTAATTTATATTTATATTTACTTCCATCATTTGTTCCCGTAATATATGCAGCATCAAACACGGAGCACTAAAGATGGAAGCTGCCAAACCGAACCAAACCAAACCAGCGAAAAATGGAAAAGAAACAGTCAAAAAGGTTTGTAGGTCAATAGTCAATAGAATTCGAGGGACTGGAAAAACAAAAACATGATGATCATGATGATGCTTAAATCCTGATGAACGATTATACGATTATGTTACAGACAGGAATCTGATCAAATGATTTTGGATGGTGGAGAATTGGCTACAAACATTTTATCCTATAATCAACCTTCTATAAAATCCGTATCCGGTGGCGTCATGGGGTCCGTCCCTCACTAGCTGTAATGGCTTTTACTCTGGCTAAGAGAAATGGCTATTACTCTGGCTAAGAGAAATGGCTTTTACTCTGGCTAAGAGAAATGGCTATTACTCTGGCTAAGAGAAATGGCTATT